>JALJCO010011443.1:0-12352 GCA_023101725.1 Atherinomorus stipes | reverse complement strand
GTGTCATAACCTGCAATTTTCACTTTTTCTACATGAAAAACTGTATATTGTGGTTCCCTTATGATTTTTCAGTGACTGGGAAGCCAAGTTTTTAAAATGGGGCGTTTGTTTACCCTCAGGCTTTCAAACCAGCCCCAGCCCGCGCACACGCATGCGTACTCATCCACGAGGTTTCAATCTCGCTTCCTTCTTGACGTCAAATCGGCAGGAAATATACCATATATGGACAGCAGCGCGTCCGCTGCTGGAAACTCCGCCCCCCCACCCTCTCACCTCGTCTTGAGTCGAGCGCAGCCATTACGGATTCGCCTTGGAAATGCAGAAACGCGTTGCACACGTTAGTTGCTCGGTTGTTGACTGCCAAAGTCAACACGCAAATGTGTTTTCTCTCCCAACATCGGACCAAGCCATCAGGGACCAGTGGATTAAATTTATTTTTAATGACGCTGTTCCTGCAACCCTCCGCACTGGTCTTGGTGTTTGTGCTAAACATTTCAAGCCAGAATGCTTCGCTAACTTAGGACAATATCAGGCGAAGATGGCATCGAAGCTCCGTTTGGAAAGAGGGGCCATTCCAACGATCAGAGACTCGCCTGAAATTCAAACGGTAAGGCTGTGGTCTTATTTCTCTGTGTAATCGGACAACAATCCGAGCAGCTAACTGCTAACGTGGCTGAATGCTAGCGGGGGTAGCAGGCAAGCTACCCTGCAGCACAAAAGTAGTAAAACAATGCGGTGAATGTCTACTACTTTTTAACAAATAAATGACATGGAACGCATGTGTGTAGTTCATTGTTGCAAAACATGCATTTTGAAAATAGCCTTCATGGGGAAGTTAGATTTTTTTTTACTTCTGTAATATACCACTTGAAGTACTCGGGCACATTCTGTTGCATATTGCTTATTATGTTTTTCATTGACTTTGGATTTTTATTTATTTTTTCATTCTTCCATTATCAGGCTAGCACATCTCATGAGGTGTCTGCTACCAGTCCTTTCATTTCATCTGAAGTTAGAGATGTCGGTTGCCAGGCAAAACCCCTGGCAGTGGCATCAACTGGCACACAACTGTCATTGAAAACGTTGCAATCACATTTCCGAAGTATAGGTATGTGGACTTAATTTATTTATTATGAGGAATCACATATTGTTCATGGAAGAGGGAAACATCTAATTGCCTTTTTTGCTCGTGTTGTCATGTTTGTTTCTGTGTGTAAAAGGAACACAGACAACAGTCACAAACACCACTGATGTAGGCACCTGCACATCACCTGCTACTTTCCGTCCTGTCCATCCCTGGTCCTCAACGCCAACAAAAAAACCGATGAAGAGACCTCGTCTCATAATGGAGGAGGATGAAGATGAGGGCAGTACTTTGGAGGCTAGCTCATCTTTTGTGGCACCAGAAGAAGACTCCACATATAATCCTGAAGATTCAGTTAATGTGTTAACTGAATCAATGGATACATTGTAAGTTACTTGGAATTAAAAAAAAAAAAAACATAAAAAACTTGCACAGTTATTATTCAACATCTGTTTTTTCCCCACTTCCACTTGCTGTATTTTAAACGTACAGTTTCAAACCTTATGTGAGTACTGATGTATTTGTCAGTAAGAGACAGTTACCCGAATGACAACAACTGCTAAAAGTTGAAATTTTTTTTATGTGCTGTTTTGATATGGACTAATATATATATAAACCTTCACTTAAACATTGTACTTGCTTGTGACTGTTTTTACTTTGTCATTGCAGGGAAGACGCCACTCCCTCTCCTGGCAAGTCATCGTCCATTCCCAAAATGAGAAAGCTGTTGGTCTTTGAAAAATGCCTAATGGAGCTATTTGAGAAGTGCCCAGTGTGTACACAAATTTGTGAGGTCCAGACGACTGTGAGAGGTACATTCATGGCCGTTTGGCAGAGATGTCCACATTGCCAGTACCAAAGACAGTGGAGGAGTCAGCCACTGATTGGACACTCCACGCCAGCGGGGAACTTGCAGCTGTCTACAGCCATCTATGTATCCGGTGCTTCTTTTTTTCAACATACAGAAGGTATGTCCAAGGAGTTTGTGTAATATTGTTGTTAAAGCTTCAGAAAAACAATTAATTAACTCCCTGAGTCAACGCACACTATCCTCCATTTATTTGATTATTCCCGGCAGCAACACACCTTGTATTTTCTTTATTTTGGTGTTTCTGAAGCTCTGCAAAAGTCCCCTCATGACCAAATGATTTTATTTTACTGTTATACATCAGCATCACCTGAAAAGTCTTTGGGATTATGTTGCCTTGTGGACTAAGGTTGAGTAAGCCTGGTTGAAAACAATTTTGCTAAAAGGGATAATCGCCATTTCTGGATTTTTTTTTTTTTTTTGTCTTTTCATGTAAACCCAAAAGCAACACCACTTGGTTCACAGTGTTGGGAATGTTACTTGTAAAAAGTTATTAAATATAGTTACTAATTACTTCTCCAAAAATGTAACAGCGTTCGTAATAGTTAGTTTTATAAAACGAACTTATTACTTGGAAAAGTAATTATTCCGTACAAGGTGTGCCACTTCACAGAATGCACACTGTGCATTTGCCTTCTTTGTCCTCAGCAAAAACCACCAATTAATGAATGAAATGGAAACTTAACAGAATAAATTACTAAGAGAAAAATCATGGAGACTGAGACTGATGATGTGGCTCCATCTCCTCCTCAGAAGAACTTCAGACCTACGTGGTTATAATGGCTTCAAGCCAACATAAAGAAACTCAAAGCTTCTAATGAACATTTTTTTCATCATGTTCGTGTCTTTTATCTTTGAGGGAAAACTACTGTTTGTGATTCCAGTTTATAATTCTTCCTGTTTCCTCTTGTTTTGTGGTTATGTGCGCACACTCGTCATCATCGTCATCACTTATTTATCCACTGCTCCAGTCAGAAGAAGACAGATTCAGTGAGCAGAACTACAGTGTGATATATCTGCATCTTCAATATTCACTATTAACTCATTCAGCTCGCGAGCAAGAGAAATAATTCAGGGAAATTTTGGTTTGAACATATGATGCTGTTTATTTCTTAAACTGGCTTTACACTTGCACAGCGACTGTCAGGTTGGTCATGTAGTCACCACTGTGCACCCTCTGTAGGTCTGCAGTGGCTCAAAATGCACCTATTCCAACCTGACGTGCAGCTGCCGGTCTGAACAGGTGTCACAAGAACACTAACTCCTGAGCAAAGACTGTATGCTCCTGAGTGTGGCGAGTGTCTCCAGGTTAAACTGTATCACTCCATGTCCTCTCCACTAGAGCACCAGCACATTATAGTCCCAACAAATGTGAAGCATCTCTTCAGCAAGAACAAAACTGAATTTCAAATTGCAATAGTAACATGCTGTCAGTAAAGGACAGTAACGGTAATGGCATAACAGTGGACTGAGTAATTAGTTGGATTACCTTGTTACAGAAAAAAAGGTAGAGCGGTTAGTGATGCCGTTTCTTTCAGCGCTGTTATTCCTATCACTGTTGGTACATGTGATTTACTCAACACAATTTTCTTCTACAAATGCAATGTCAATATCTATGTAGATCTACATCTAGACCCTTTTAATTCAAATGGTCTTTTTCATAACAGGTCTTCAAAGCCATGCAGCTACAGATTCACACCTATAAGCAATTCCGAATGCATTGCCGCAACTTCATTGAGCCTGCTGTGATACACAAGTGGAAGACTGATCAAGCAGCCATCTTGCAAAGGATGAGTCAGGACGGGAGTGCCATTCTTGGTGGCGACATGAGGGCTGATTCACCAGGTAATTTTTCTTAACTAAATTGTTCCAATAGTGGATTAATGCACATTTAGTGCATTTTTGGTATCAATATTCATTTTAAATTTATACACTTTTCTACAATTGTGTGTTCAGGTCATAGTGCAAAGTATGGGAGCTACACCATGATGGACTTGAACAAGAATGTCATCATGGACATCCAGCTAGTCCAGGTAACTAACAACATCACAGCACTTCTGAGATGCCTTTGCCATGTTAGCCTTAATTTATTGAATATTATTCACCCCTATACATGACTCCTGATAGAGCAACGAGGTTGGTGGTAGTGTAAATATGGAGAAGGAAGGTTTGAAGAGGAGCCTTAACCTCATCAAGGAAGCTGGAATTCAGTTGGAGTGTATTGTGTCGGATCGCCACCCCCAGATCCAAAAATTCCTGACTGATTCCAAAATCACTCAATACTTTGATGTATGGCACTTTGAAAAAGGTATTTGACATTACTTATTTCTGTCATGGCAAATGTGGACCTAGGTTTAATTGGCCTGGAAATAATTTTATATTGTCTGTGTTGGTAGGGATGGGCAAAAAATTGAAGGCCATTTCAAAAACCAAGGAAGGTGAAAAGCTCCAGAAATGGTTGCCCATGATCAAGAATCAAATTTACTGGATTGCTGCTTCATCTACCTCTGGCCCAGAAAGGATCGCAAAGTGGTTGTCTGTCATAAACCACCTCCAGGGCATACATACCCATGATGACCCCTTGTACTCAGTCTGTGCTCACCCCCCACGTGTGTCGACGGACAGCGAGAAATGGTTGAAAGCAGGTAATTTTGAAAGCTATACAATGTTGTTATACTTATTGACATTAACACTCAGCTTGGACTTCCTTGCTTTGTAGTATCTATAGTCCTATATACTTGTGTGTATCAAAATATCCCACTGCTGTGAACATAAGCAAAGTTTCTGTACTTCTGACTAATATTAATCTAATCTAATATTATTTTTATTAGAGCAATCTAATATTTTGAACTTTACATTTATATAATTTATGTATCAACAACACAAAAACAAATTCCTTGGATGTGTTAATTGTTTTTGTCAAAGGCTTTTCTGATTCTGATTACTGGCTCTAAGTATGAACACATCTAGACCCCTAGCGATTGTGGACTACTTGATCAAGATAAAACAATCACAAAGTTGCTCATAACCCTGTCCAATTTTTTTCACCCAACTATTAGCAACACCTGTTCTTTACAAGTTGGAGAAGCTCTTCACTAACAAGAGAGTCCTGAAAGATGTGTCGAAGCTTAGCCACCATCACCAAACGTCATCACTCGAGGCATTTCACTCAGTGGTGATCCGCTTTGTTCCAAAAAGTGTGCCATTTCCATTCTTGGGAATGCTATGCCGGTAAATAACAAGGGGTCTGAATGTTTGTGAAAATGTTCAGTATTGAGGCCAAACATCCATAATATGCAGTAATGATATATATATATATATATATTTTTTTTTCATTTTTTCAAAAGACTCTACCTGTCAGCGATGCACTACAATGAAAACTCTGAGCGTCCACAGAGGCAGGCAGATGGGAAACCATGCTTCAAACTCTACTGGCCAAAAAGCAAGACAGGGGACATGTACTGTCAAGCCACTAAAAGAAGATCCAACATTCAGTAAGCTGATTTACACTTCTTCTTTTTTTTTTATTGCACACTGATGAAACAGAAAAATATAAATAAAAAATGATAAATTACAATATAAAATGCAGATCTACAATGAAAATTATTTGGACTTGTAAAACTCTATAAAAATAAACTTACCAAAACTGTCTGACCTTAATGTAGGTACATATGATTTATATAAACATGTCAAGCTGTACCTCAGGGGGAAAAAAAACAACTAAAGAGTGAATGTAAATGACAATTTAGAAATGGACCGATGGTTTGTTGATGCAAAGAATGTCTTTTCTTGCCTTCAGACTATGTGGATGCGCTGATGCACCTGGTTTTCGATGTGGTGTTTCCTGACCCAGAACCTTTTGTCAGTGAGCTCAAGCAGATTCCTGTCCCAGACCCACTCTGCTCTCAGTTTGAAGCGCCATCAAAGGACGACGTTGTGGCCCGCTATGTTTCCCGGTTCAATCGAGTGGGACCCTGAAGCCCGTATATCCTCCTTCTGCATCGGGGAACTCACGGCGAATGCGGAGCACCACACATGCTGGAATGACCACCCTGATCCTGTGGCCCAGATGTCTCAGCACCAACTCACAAAGCACCTATATGCTAGGTGCCTGTATTCACTGTAAATAGGATGTACAAAGTTAATTTTTTTTTTTCTTTAGGAAATAATAAAGACACTTTTGAATTTCAGTCGTAGGTTTCTTCAAATTTTACTTTTTGCAAGAACTTGTGTGAATGGAATTGTGTGTTATAAACTTCTGTTTTAATCCAGCACAGTTATAAGCTACATGGTAACTACAGTGGAAGTTGCAATTACTAGTGAAAATGTAATTATCAGACAGCATAAGCATCTTAGTTTTCCAATTGTTGTGGTGAATGTGTTTGGCATTACTGTTAATCTTTATTCAATAAGTATTTATACTTGCTGAATCAAACTTGCCTTTCATTGCCTCCAATAGGCAGATGTCCATAGTCCTGCATATAAATGTTTCGTGCATTCTGTAATGAATATATGTTCAAGCACACTGGGTCTAATCCAGGATGCAGAGTCATGCACATTGGAGGTGTCTCTAATTGATTCATCCTCCTTAGAACCTGTAACATGCAAAAGCAAATTAATAATTACTTATGTGGACTAGGAAAGACGGGATTACCATTGGGCAATGATGTCTACCTTTGGGGACTCTGCAGCAGATATTTTCTCTTTTCAGTGGGCATAGTACTGCAATTTCCACAGGTGCACCTATTCATTAGAATGAAAAGGCATGTAAATAAACTAGAAACAGTAGGTTGTGCTTCTATGCAAACCAATGACCACATGATTTTGCTAATTGGTTAAATCAGTCAATTGACTAACACTGCTGTGAGGAGACTAAGGAGATGCATGTACTACTTTGAGCAGTGTCCATACAGAGGACATTTTTGTACTCGCTATTTTACAGTATATCTCTGGGTCAGGATGGTACATGTCACTAGACAGTACTGTCATAAAATACACTGCCACTCATTGAAAAGTAGATATATAGTATAAAATCCAAAACATTATAATTATAAAGTTTGTCTCAGTGATAAAACAGTACAAAAATGATACAGCTACAGTTATATATAATTTTTTGTTATATAACTATGAGAAAAATATTCAGACTTTCATGGAGTAGATAAAGATCAATATATAGAATAAAGTCAGGTAATATTGAAAATACAAAAAAGAATAACTGTACTTAGAAGTAAAATAATGAATATGAAATAATGTGTCATCATCGAGCTGACTGCTTGTGTGTTTGTTTACGTTTTTCTGCATGGCTTACCCGAAGGCAGCGGTTAAAAAAAGAAAGAATTACAGTTTGTGTCTGACAACGACAACGTGAAACAAGGTTAAAAAAAAAAAAAAAAGCAATCCAAAAAAGTTAGCCAACGTTGCACTCAATAACTTCACTATAAGATGATTAAAAAAAAAAAAAGTAGACTAAATCTCTGTTAATGTAGGCTAATAATAAGGAGAAACTAAATACATATGTTTCATGTTTCAGTCAAAACTGTCTTTACCATTGGGAGACATCTTGCTGTAGACGTCCTGGAACTGCCTCTATTTCTTCCGTTTCCTGCTCAGGTTCGGAGTCTGGCTCAAACATGTAGGGCTGAATACCGTAAGTCGCGGTCGCGTCGCGTTCATTGCCAGCTTGAGCCATGTTGCTTCTATTGAAATGAGATGCTGAGGCGTAGCCTCAGGTGCCAACCCCCCTCCCCCCTGCCACCAATCAACGCGCCGCTCATTTGCATTATTATAATGATCATCCGGAGCAGCCAAAGTCTCGCACCAAATCTCGTGAGACAATGTTGCTTTTAGAAATAAGGTTCTGGAAAGCTCCGTGTTAATTTTTTTTCACCAGATTTTATTGATAATGGCCTGAAAGACAATAATAGAGCATAGATATCCACAGCAGAACTAGGTTATGACACCTTTAAGCTGCTACTCAGCTACACACTTAATGCAGTAAGTTTCGAACGTAAATAAAATGAATATATAAATATATGATTAAAATGTTTAAACACGGAAGGGCGGGGCCGAGGCGCAACGCGGAACACAGGTAGTCAGCTGTCGGGGAAGTGTCGGCTCGAGCAGGGGATTGAATGAGAGCAGAGAGAAGAGACGAACAGCTACATTAACCAATGTAAGCCATGCGGCCGGATGGCTGGGATTGGTTGACGTTTTTGCAGACTTTATAACACGTTGTGTAGATTGTTCTATAGGACCATTACCACCATCAAATGAGGTTATTAATAATCATCAAACTTTCAAATCATAGACCATGGCTTTAACGATCTATGGTCTGGATGTATTTTGGATTTTTTTTTTAAGGATGCTGGGAGGAAACCTTTTTATTTATTTGTTTATTGTATGAATGCGGTCTAGCGCATTCAGAAAATCCATGGGAGAGGTGCTATGACTTTTAGTATTGATTACTTCAACCGTTTTCAAGTTATTGATCATTTATTGATAAATTTGTCCCATTCATTTCTATGGGGAAGCCTTCAAATCCTTAAAAAAAACTTTCACCTCTTTCAAACCCTAAGGCTTTTTCATATTTTCAGCTAGAAACACCATTCAAACTTTATTCAAATCAGCAAAGATTCAGCTATTCAGGAATGCCTTTTCAACTTGATATCTTCAACCAGTTTTGAACAATGCCAGCTTACAAATGATTAAACTTTTAGAAAATTCAGCTCCTTCTCACCCTTCAGCTCTATTCTACTTTCACAACTTCAAATTCTTCCTTTCATTTCAGCGTTCATATCTTCAGCTTAATTTCACCTAGAAAGACCATACAAACTTTCAAACATTCTTCAGGGGTGTCACTACTAGAATCTGTATTGTCACATTTATACTTTTAACCATTTTTGAGTTATGCCTTCTCAAAAGACATAAGAAGTTCCACTTTTCAGGCCAAAATTTTTCATCCCCCCAAAAATCTCAAACAAATGCCCATAACTTCCACAGTTTTCATCGCACAAAAATAAAATTTACATCATTACGGAGCTTGAAGCCTTGGCTTTGTCGGCTGTTCCGGGTCCAAAATCCGTCAGATGCACCATTTTCGAACTACGCCTCTCGGATCTTACAAAGTCACCATTTTTCTCCTATTAAACTCCATTGTTATCCTGAAAGCTGCTGCTAAAACGTCATGTGGATTAAACTTGCCACCATTTAAATTCTGTTCATGTTAGGATAAAACTAAATACATTTCTGAGTTCCTCAAAACCTCGTGGCACTCGCGGTGAAAAAATTATTTTGATTTCTGTTATGTTTTTCTCTCAGCGAACAGTTGTTCAGGGAGTGTGCCCAAGCTTTTTCAAGCTTTCTTGAATGGAGTTCTGAAACCATAAAGCCTGTGTCATTTAAAGTCTGTAACATACGCAGGTGGTTCCGTTGTCATGACAACCTGATCAGCTCTCCCAGCTGTGTTAATTAGGTTCACCTTTGACCTAATTCTCATAGAAATACACATGTAGGACCTCTCTAATGTATTTTTTACTACTAACTGATCAGGATTGTCTCTCTGTCATGCTTTTGTGTCTTCAGACTTCCATAAGGTCACTTCAGCCATAATTTCCTATCTTAAGCTGATTACACCTTTTTTTCAGAGCATTTTAGTTTTAGTTTTGAATATATTTTAATCTAATGTTTGTTGTTGATTCTACCTGACTGTTGTTTTATACCTCGTGTAAAGCGTCTTTGAGCTTTTGTAAAAGAGCTCCATGACTAAAATGTATTATTATTTTCAAATATTTAAAGCTACTTCTGACCATTTTAAGCCAATTTCAGCCAAAATCATTCAACTGTTTCATCCATCTTCAACCCCGTGAGCATTATAGTTCAACTTATTCAGCTTCTTTAGCATTATAGTTCAGTGTCTTCAGCATTACGCATTCACACACGTTGTTACGAAATAACAACAGTTTCTCGTTTATGGAATAATTTGAATGTTTCTGCTACATTACCTTATTAATGTTAATTTCCATCCACAGTCCCGTAGTTCTGTTTTTGTTGTATTTTATCTTGAAAATGTTAAGATTTTGTCTTCTTAAATCTTTTAAACTTTTTTATGCACTCCTTTGTACAACACTTCGGTCAACGAAAGTTGTTGTTAATGTGCTTCATAAATAAACTTTATTTATTTGCTCGCCATCGTCAAAATGCATGTTGTTCCTTGGGTTTTTTAAGACGTCGTGCTCTTTTCATAAAAAATAGATCATTCCGTTTTCTACAACATCATTTAAACTGTTGGCAGCTGTCATCCACTCATCATCCAGCTTAATGACCATGCCTTCACGAAACACGTACGTATAAAAGTGAGAGAACTGTTGGCCTAAATGTTTGTAACATATCACAGACTTGAGGGAGTAAAGCTGGTCTCCGTTCTCTGTAGGGACAAGAATGTCTTTTGAAAATGTTACGTTACTGCTGGGTTGTGAGGGATAATGTTTCCATGGTAAGCAGAGTGTGACTATATCAGGGAGAGACTCCGGGAAACGAGATTCCTGCTTCAGTGTGGACTTGCAGTTTTTACAGCGGTCCATGCCACTGTTCTCTTGGAGAGCAGCGTTAAACAGCGAGTTGAGGCTGTGTTTCTGCTGTAGCTGCGGCAGATAGAAGACCTCGCCTCGCCTGTCCGTTCTGCTCTCAGTGAATCCACACTGTTCACACCTGCTGCGGTTGTTCACTTGAAGGCATGACTGAATCCCAGACTGCTGCAACTGAGGTAATAAACGTGCCAGAAAGTCCACAGAATCATTTTGCTGTTCAAGGCGTAGCAAGGGGTCGAAAAGGCTCAATTCCTCTAAAACGGGATAGATATCTGATGCTGTAATCAGACTTCCAGGATTTTCAGAGGCTTTTAAAAGCAGTTTTTCATGCTTAAATGAAGAATCGCTCAGAGCTCCCTGAGTGAGTTTGTCTCTGACAGCGTTCAGGTTTAAGAGGCTCTGAAATGTGGCGTTCAGCCAGCAATTATTATATGAATTGGCAAACTTGCAGAACTGCTGCATGACTGAATGTCTCTGCATGGATGGAGGACGTTCCGCATTATTTTCTTTCTCGCCCCCTTCATGACGGTCCTGTGTGTTTGGGGTGCGATGTTTCTTGTTGAAGCTCATGCCCCAGATGGCGGAGCAGGGCCACTGAGGCCTCCCGCCCACGTTAACTCCTGTCTGTGAGACTGGAGTTGATGCTTTCTGTTGATTTGAACTTGATGCTGAATCCAGCTGTGGTCCAGAGATTTTCTGTGGCTGCAAGTCACCTTGTTTAGCGGCGACTTTCTCAGGGACGTGAGAGCTTGGGCCCACAGATGCTTTTGGTCCCGACGCCTGATGGTTGCTACGAGTTGTCATGTTGAGTTTCATAGTAAGTTCGGTCGTTTTCCACTGTAAATCCTTGACTGTCTTCTCCTGAGACTCCAGTCTAGATTTCAGTATTTGGTTTGCTTGGATCGCCTTTTCCAAGTGTGTCTTTAAATGTTCCACCTCGTCTGCGTTCCCCGCCGGTCTCCGTTCGTACCGACCTGCGTTTGGTTTGTCAGAGGTCTGATCCAGTTCTCCAAAGACCTCCTTGTATTTTCTTATTTCCCGTTGAAACTGTCTCCTAATACGGCTCTCTAGTTCACGTTGGTTAGTCGAACTCCACCAAACTGTCCCACGTGCTTTGGACGCTTCTTCTGCCAGAATTCGTTTTTCTTTCTCAGCAACAAGAACTCCGATCTTTTTCCTCCATTTGGGCCTTCAGAACCTTGAGCTGTCTGGTTTCGTTGCACACCAGATCTCTGGTGGATTTTAACTCTTGCAGGTCTTGTTCGCCTTTTGTGCATTTTTTCTTTTTCCACAGACAGAAACAGATGTTTCTTCTGCAGCTGTCCTCTTAAATGCTCTACTAGATTGGTTAAGTAGCTTACCTTGATTTCTGCTAGACGCTAACTCTTGTTCAGCTGTGATCCTTTGATTTCTCTCCACTGTGAGACACTCGTTATTTCTTTTGCAGTGTCTGGTTGAGATTTCCCAGCTGATTTTGCAGGTATTGAACGTGCCTCTGAAGGATTGTGTTGGCGCTTTCAGAGCCTTGTTTCCAGGATATGGGAAAGTAGATCTGGCCTTACGGTGGTGACGTCTTTCACCAGATTGAGTTTCTTTCTTGTTGTCTGCCATTTCAGTTTGTCAAAACAAGTGATGTTTTAAAGAACACAGTGTATAAATATATGTCAGCAAAAGCTGAGAGGTATTTCCTAAAATTTGTGTCTTTGTACCAAAAATTTAATTTGAGAGCAAAAATCACTCCTTTCCTAACGGCAATCCACGAGATAATGAGCTTGGCCTTTCAGAAAGAACACATTATAGAAAGAATTCATGACA
>JALJCO010011441.1:0-27611 GCA_023101725.1 Atherinomorus stipes | reverse complement strand
GGACCCTGGTGCAGTGTGAGGTGGACCTGGTGTACCTGGTGGACTTGGTGGACCTGGTGCAGGGTGAGGTGGACCTGGTAGACCTGGTGCAGGCTGCGGTTGCGCAGATGTTTGTTTCCTTGTTTTTTTAAACGGTGTGGGACTCTGGGACTTTCAGCAATGAGAGTTTAAGGTGATCTACGTTTATTTTCTGAGAAATCACTCCGTTGTCGTCTTGGAGATCTGCATTTTTGCTTTGAATGGCAATGATTGTGTTGGGCCCCAGAAATCCAGCATCAAGCTTTCCACCTTTTCGCTGAGAACTTCTGATGTTTTGTCTCCAAACCCTGTCACCAACTTCAAACACAGTTGCACTTGCTGTGTTCTGCCCTTCATTTTTTCCTGTTTTTGGAAACATTGTCTCTAACAATGTTCCTCAGGTGTTGTTGGATCTTGATGTCCTCGGACACCTCCTCCCCTCCAACAACATCCTCCACTGTATTGTCAATCTTTCAACACAAATCAATATTTCAAGTGTCAGTACAAATCTGTCACCTACAGAGTATACAATTATCATATTAATGACATATATAGATATATCAAAATGCATCCTGTGAATGAGAACTGACAATATATCTTCATAGGGTTTATTTAATTTTCAAACTTGAATTCTGAAACCCTTCTAAGAATAAAGCCAATGTCACCTTTGTGAACGATACACTGAAAAGATGATGCTTTATGAAATTGTGTGACCTCACTTGAACTTAAATAAAATGCAAAATAATCTTCACTGTGCAAGAAAATATATATGTATAATAAAAAAAAAGAATTCTGACAAAAATACAACATCAAAAAATGGAAAACTTGACCATAACCCTACCAAGAAGTCTTCTGGAACTTCGGAAGGATATCGTGCCTCTCTTCCGAACATCAAAAAAATAAGGGGAATGCTGAGTGGTTATCTGTTTTTTGGTTCAAATCCCAAACATGACAGCATCCAGGTACTCATCCCAGGTATCTGGGTGACCATCCACGACTTTACTCAGGGCTCTGAGGTACAGGGAAAGCATAATAGGTCACACATACACTTGATTTCTTTATTATTTTATTAAATATGATGGCAAATATGAGTCTTGTATTGTGGTCTTTCTTCAAAAAATATGTGTTCAGATAGTACTCACCTCTGAATGGTACCATTCATTTTCTCCACCAACCACGTTTGTTTGAGGATGGTAAGGAGAGCAGAGACTCCTTTTAATGTTAAGCACTTTGCACATTTCGCTGTTTAACTGCAATTTCAGAAAAATAGATCAGAGAAAAAGATCTCATATATAAACAACATATTAAACCATACAGTCAGTCTAAGAAGGAAATTCAATACGTTCTATTTGTTTAAGAGATTAAAAAGAAATGCTTACAGAATTGACAAATTCCCTTCCTTGGTCAGTCAAAATCCTCTTTGGGGCTTCAAAATGGTGTAGAAACTTTAAGATGCACTCAGTAACTTCTGAGGCGGTTTTAGACTTGAGGGGATAAGCCTGTGGCCACTTGGTGAAATAATCTATGATCACGCAAATGTACTAGTGTCGCGATTTGGTTTCAGCCAGTTTTCCAATTAGGTCCATTCCTACTAACTCGAAAGGATGGGAAACCTGAAAAAAATTGTAAATTAACCAATTATGAATAATTAGATAATAGAATAGGGGTACGTTTTTGAGAACACTTCTTTGTTAGCAAAAGTGTATAGCTTTTTTACATGGTGTGAAACTTGTTGTATAATGAAACATCTATTCATTTACGACATCAACTCGTTCCAGGTGTATACTCCCAGTGAGTATACACAGACAAAACAACCACTGATACCCACATGTAAGGGAAATTTAAATTCAAGAGTTAAACATACCCATCATGAATAGACACATAGGTAGGACACGCAAACCTCATACAGAAGACATTAATACAAACATCCTTGTATGTTGAGGCCACTGTGTGTACCACCACACTACTATGCAAAGTGCTTCTCTTGACTGTAGTTTACCTTTATGGGAGTGTACTCTGATGGCTTTTTAAGGGCTCGGGCACTGGCCTGACAAGCACTCAGAGACCTAAAAAGTTATTTTAAGAAAACATAAAACAAGAATGAACACATGTAAAGTAGACATTATTGGACAACTATTGTTCCATATTGGCAATACAAAAAGGGTTTACTCATTTAATTTATCTAAAATTTAAAACTTTTAGTAGGTGTTAGTAAAAGAAAATGTTTATTGATTCGTGGTGCTTGGATGACATTTTTTCATACCCATTTTTTTATGTCCACAGACATTCCTGGCCAATAAAATCTTCTTGACATGGCGTCGATAGTTTTGATCTGGCCACAATGTGCGCCCGTCGGGCTAGCATGGAAGTCAACTAACAGTCTTTGTGCTTCCTCAGCACCTTTGATGACCTTGACCTTTAAGGGCTTCAGACTACCTTTGTGTCTTACATAGAAGAGGTCATTTCCTAGGAAAAGGAAAGAAAATTTAAAATTGCATTCTAAAAAAAAACATAGGTAAAATAGATTGGATTGTCTCTAAATATAAAAAATGTGAAATATAACACTTCTGCCGTGAACACCAGAAGAGTTGCGGCTCAGCCTCTCTGGCTGCAGTGCGCGCTCCTGACACAGGGGAAACACATTCTCACAGGGGAACTGAATTTCGCACAAGACCAGCAGAGCACACACCTGTGAGGACGTACGTGTGCGTTTGTATAGAACAACGCTTTTTATTTCACTTTAGGGCAGTTTTTTAAAATAGTGTCACTGGGTCGGTTGGACTTTGCTCTTGTGCCAGCAGCCTGATAGTTTTGGCTTCGCTTGGCTCTGGGCGTCCTGGTGCGTGATGCACCTGGTGGAAGCGACGGCGCTGATCAGAGCCCAGTTTCTCCGCGAGCTCTTTTTCAAAGATGAGCAGCGAGACGCTTTTCAGTCTCTCTGTGCACATCATGGATTTAATCCTGTTTACAACTGAAAACAGGCTCCACAGAGCAACTGGAACAGGCAGCGTTACCAGAATACACACAAACAGTTCATGTTGGGAAAAACATCTTTGTCACATGGATCCAAAACTTCAGTAATGGACAGGAACTGACGTCCTCTGTCCATTTTATGAGTGACCCAAACAGTCAATTCAGAGGCTCCAAACCAAGTGACTGATTGACAGCTGCTTGTCCCGCCTCCCTGTCTCGTGTTGATGATCAGATGCAGTGTTGAGTTTTAGTCTTAGTCTTCGTCTTTTTGACGAAAATGCTTATTAGTTTTAGTCACATTTTAGTCATTTCTGTATCTGATCGTTTTAGTCTAGTTTTAGTCGACGAAAATCAAAAACATTTTAGTCTAGTTTTAGGCAGTTAGGCTATATTTAAAAAAATGAAAGAAAAACTGGCCACTATGGAGGCCATGTTGCCAGTCACATTTGAGCAAATTAATGAAAACAGAAAGAAAGGCTATGTTCCATTGCAAGTGAAGACAGGAGTTAATGGTGAGGGGGTGCATTGTGTTGTCTTGTAATATAACCATATGACACCTGAAAGTTTAATTTTGTTGTTTTATTGTATTGTGTATTTTTTCTTTACCTGCCAAGGGACTGCTGATGCTAATTAGCTTGCTAATGATAATCCAACATGTTTACCTCTCTTGCTACATATGTTCACTAATATGTACTGTCCCTATCAAATAAACAAAAAGTTTGAAGATGGAATAAATGCATAAGCTTCTCATAAAAATACTGAATGCAAGAAGTTTTTAACCCATAAACCATTAATTCATTGCAAAATTCAGGTAAAATATAGGGCTGTAAATATCTTAAATTAAGAGCCGTTCGGGAGGCGAAAGAGCGGCTCTTCTTTGGGAGCCGAATCAAAAGAGCCGAACTTCCCACCGTTTCTGACCAATGCAGCCAAGCAGCTGCGTGTCTGATCACAGGCGTGTGCACCAGAGTCCTGCAACAGTCCTGCAACATTTTTATGATGCTCTTGGTGTGATATCAGTGTTTCCTCTGGGATTTTTTTGTAGCTGTGGTGCTACAAACTTGTAAAATCAAAAACAGAGTATACTGTATGCAGGAATCCTGAGGTAAATTTCAACACCTTAGACTTTTTAAAGACCGCTTCTTTAATTTACTTTACCACACAACAGAATTAAGATAAACTGGGAAGAAATTAAATATTTCTTTAAATTAAAGGCAATGTTTACTGAAATATACCTCAGGTCAAGAATACCACAAGACCAACAAGAATACCGGTGAAGATTCACGACATGTGTCTTAGTTAGACTGACGTATGTTCCACCAGCTTTTTACTTTCCACATATGTGGGATGATGTCATATATGTGGGATGATGTCAAATCTCAGCCTGAGCAATATAAGGGGGGGGGGGGAAATCTAATTGCCATTTTTCTGACCAATATTGTGATTCAGTTTGAGATTTAATATTTTACATTCCAGCTTCTGTTCAGTGTTGAATACATTTGAATACAATACATTGAATACATCAGATGGAGAATCTGATCTACAAAATGATCAAGAGCTTTGATGACATAAATATGAGCGACTCTTTCATCTTACACGTGAAGGCAAAGCTGACACATGAACGGCTTCACTGACAACAACAAGATGCAACCTGAGACCAGTTTATCTGGTTCACACCATGGCTCCTCATTTCTGTCCTGCACACAGCAAAGCTTCACCCCGATGCCGCACATGCAAACACGTGCACATGCAGGTGCGCACACTAATCAGCAGAGAACAACAACATGCGGCTTCAGCCGCAACAGAGATGCTGGTTGTCTGAGTTTCCAGAAGGATGAAGATGAACAGCTGAGTGCAGCATCTCCTTTAGTGTAAAACTGAGTCTATCTCGTCTTCACGTCGTCCTGTCAACCATCCCACCCGGAATCGCTGACCCATAATATTATGTTTTCAGGATAATATCTGCATTCACGCATCTCTTACACATCAGACTGACACAGTCTTCCCGTAGCATGGCTACTTCATAGCAGCTCAACTCTTTATTCTTCTTCAGGCTTCTCACAACAGAACAGGGAAACCCCGTGAATAAACTAATGTGCGCCACCTAGTGGCTGCCAGTTCACCTCATCAATGTCAATACATAACATCTCCCTCCCCACTTAAAGGGAATGCGGTAACAACTACGATATGAACTTCGCTTTCAACTCAGGTATTTCTATACGATATTCTTCACGACTCAAAACAGATGTAACTTTCCAAACTCGCAAAAACAAACTGTATGTCACACTACCAGCCCAAACGCACAACTTTTTTTTTTTTTTTTTTAGCTTTCACCTTTTTAAACAAAGTGCATTACTCATTACAGAAACGAGATGGAGGTTTAGTTTTCTTCACAGGGTAACACCTCACAGACTCAGTCCCTGGAGCCTCTCCAGCATGGGGTAATACAGTAAATTCATGTCCCTTTGACAGTCCGGTAGGTGTCGACACTTGCTTTTCAGTCTTTATACAATCAGGTGTTGCACAGTGGTCAGGTGTACTCAGGGCAGCCCTACATGGGATTAACTCCGGTAAACTGATGGAAGAGTTCATCGAAATGCTGGCCTTGTCTTGGTGTGTTTGCTCTGAGCGTGGCAACATCTGATCCACATGACGTTTCCATACACCTTGTGCTCCAACCCCTACCTGGTATGAAACAGGGCCTGTTTGTTCGTTAATCACACCTTCAGTCCACATTTCCCCTCCCCTCCTGTAGTCACGAACAAGGACAGGCTCCCTTGCCTCAAACTGTCTGTCTTTGGCATGTGCTTGCCGACGAAGGAGTTGAGAATCCTGTGACTGGCGCACCACTCCAGTCACACTGGGCTTAATAAAGGCCAGCCGAGAATGCAGCCTGCGCCTCAAAAACAACATCGCTGGGGCCTCCTTAGTTGTGGCATGGGGAGTGTTGCAATAAGTTAACAGGAACGTGTCCAGCCTCTGTTGAACTGATGCAGTGCCCCTAGAAGACTTCAAGGCACGTTTGAATGTCTGTACAAAACGCTCTGCCAAGCCTTTAGTGGCAGGGTGGTAAGGTGCTGAGCGGATGTTGGACCTCAGGAATGCAGTGAACTCCTCCGAACAGAACTGCGGTCCGTTATCACTTACAAGAATGTGAGGGATGCCGTGGCGACTGAAAAGACTTCTCAAAACTTGAATGGTTTTACTAGCAGTGGTAGTGTCCGTAACATGCACCTCGGGCCACTTGGAATGTGCATCAACCACAACCAGGTACATGTGTCCTTCAAACGGACCAGCAAAGTCCACGTGAATCCTTTCCCAGGGACTGGATGGCCACATCCACGAATGCAGAGGGGCCAGACTTGGCTCTTTTTGCACCCGCTGGCAAGAGTGACAGGATTTGGCTTGAAGCTCTATCTGTGAATCGATGTTGGGCCACCACACATAACTCCGTGCCAAACCTTTCATCCTTACCACACCTGGGTGTGCAGTGTGGAGCTCCTTTAATACACATGGGCGGAATTTTGGTGGCACTATTACTCGGGAACCCCACATCAGGCATCCTTGTTGTATTGTGAGCTCATGCCGACGCAGCAGAAAAGGTGCCAGCTCCTCAGCATCTTTTGGAGAAGGGAAATGACCAGTTGAGACCATTTCCACCACGCGTGAGAGGACAGGGTCAGACATGGTCTTGTGTCTGATCTCAGTGCTGCTGATTGGTAGTGTCTCTAGCTGGGATGTGTAGAACACATCTACAGTGTCCGTCTTTGTATCGTGTGCGTGGAAGTGGTAAGCGAGAAAGTCCGTCTGCATTAGTGTGTGATTCACCCTTGCAATACTCAATGGTGTAATCATGGCCTGACAGCAGCAAAGCCCAGCGCTGCATCCTGGCAGCAGCCATAGATGGAATACTTTTCAGTGGGCTCAGGATGGAAGTCAGGGGGCGATGGTCGGTAAGCAGAGTGAACTTGTTGCCATACAGGTACTGATGAAACTTGCGGATTCCAAAAACTATTGCCAGAGCTTCCCTCTCAATTTGTGCATAGTTTTGCTCTGCATTGCTAAGGGTCCTGGAAGCATAGGCGATGGGTTTTCTCGCCATCAGGGAAGATATGTGAGAGCACAGCCCCTACCCCATAGGGTGAGGCATCACAAGCTAGGCGGAGGGGCAGATCAGCATTGAAGTGAGTCAACACATCCTGAGACACCAAATGCGTTTTAGCCTTTTGAAAAGCTGCCTCACAGGCTTTTGACCAAGTTCATTTTTGTCCTTTTTTTTTTAGCAGCGCATTAAGCGGTTTCAGAATCGTGGCAAGATCTGGGATGAAGCGTCCATAATAATCTATCATTCCAAGGAAAGAACGCAGTTGGCTTACATTGCTAGGTGCAGGTGCCTCCAGAATAGCACGTACCTTATTAGGGGGACTTGTGGAGCCCACCAGCGTCGATAATGTGACCCAGATACTCAACTGAGTCCTGGAAAAACAAGCACTTCTCCTGTTTGACGTGCAAGCCGTACTCTTCTAGCCGTCCCAAAACTGCGTCCAGAGCTTTTAGATGGGTCTCTTCATCTGGTCCACTCACCAGAATGTCATCCAAGTAACAGTGAGTAAAAGGAAGTCCAACAAGCACTTGATCCATTGCTTTCTGGAATAATGCTGGTGCAGATGCTATACAGAATGGCAAACGGTTATAGCAAACAGACCTTTTTGTGTAGAGATAGTCAGCAACTTCTTTGACTCCTCCTCCACTTCCATCTGCAGGTACGCATTAGACAAATCCAGTTTACTAAAATGTTGGCCTCCAGCCAGGGATGCAAACAAATCCTCGATGCGTGGAATGGGGTATTTGTCCACACAGAGAACTGGGTTGATTGTGACTTTGAAATCTCCGCAAAGTCTAATTGAGCCATCTTTTTTGTTCACCGGAACCACGGGTGTAGCCCAATCACTGTGGTCCACTGGTGAGATGACGCCAAGTTTAGTGAGGCGTGCCAGTTCACTCTCCACCTTAGGTCGAAGAGCATAAGGCACATTACGCTGGGGACAGAATTTGGGCACACAGTCAGGTTTAAGAGTGACTCTAGCTTTAATCCCTTGTAACTTGCCCAATTTGGGGGAGAAAACAGCAGAATGTCTCTTTAACACACTTTCTAAGTTGTCTTTAATGTCTTTTTCCACTGCAAGCATGGATTTCAAGTCTTTCCAGTTCAGTTTAATGGCTCTGAGCCACTCTCTGCCAAACAGTGGGGGGGCATCAACTTTAACGACGTACAGTGGTAAATCAGCAGTCTGATTATTTAGTCTTACTTGCACTTTAACAACTCCTTCAGGTGCGAGAGGCTCTCCTGTGTATGTTTTCAGAACAACATCTGTAGGCTGCAGAGGCACTTGTCTCAACTTACTTTCATACAGTCCAACTGGGATCAGTGACACAGCAGCCCCAGTGTCCAACTCCATCTCCATTATCTCTCCATTCACTGTAGGCAGCACAGTGATGCGGTTGTACTTCCTGTTATGGGTAACTGAGTTCAGTGCCAGATCATCATCAGTGTTGGAATCCTTGTCCTCACTTTCAACATCATTAGCTTCAACAAGATACACTCTCTTCTTTTTGTCTTTGAATTTGTGTTTGGCTGAGTTACCTTTAAACTCCAGCTTCCCCTCTCTTTGTTTCTTAACCGGCTTATTTTTAGTCTTACACATCCGCCCAATATGGCCCTTTTTACCACACTGGTGTCAGTCACGGTCCTTGTACCAGCAGTCCTCCTCGGCATGGTTTGTCTTACCGCACCCTCTGCATCTGGCCTGAGGTTCCTGTGGAAGCACCGCATTAACTTTGAGCGAGCCGCTTAACTGCTGTGCGTCCCGCGCCACCGTCTCAGCTGACACCGCAAAGTTGACTGCTTTCTTAAATGTTAGATTTTCCTCAGTCAACAAGTGCTTCTGCACAGTCTCACACTTAAGTCCACACACAAATCGGTCCCGTAGTGCGTCCTCCAGATACGCACCAAACTCACAATGTTCAGATAGTCTTTTTAACACTGCCACATACTGCGCCACAGATTCTCCTTCCTCCTGATTCCTTTTGTGGAAGCGGTACCTCTCTGCGATCACCAGCGGCTTCGGAACGAAATGATTTCTCAAAACATCCACAATGTCTTTACACTCCATGTCTCCAGGCTTTGCAGGAGTGATCAAGTTCCGCAGCAATCCGTACGTCTTCGAGCACAACTCACTTAGCAACACCGGGACCTTCTTGGCGTCCCTTTTGTCATTAGCGAGCACATAATGTTCAAAACGTTCAATATACGTGGTCCATTGCTCTGTGGACTCATCAAAAGGATCCAAATGTCCTATCATACCAGCCATGATGCGCCAGTCGTCCGTGACGAGCAATCTCGAAACGTTGCAAAACTCGTGCAGCAGCTCTTAGCCAGCTAGCTCATTAGCTAGTCCCCTTGTAGCGTGGACGTCCGTCGGTCACCAACACTCGCCAATCCTACCCTTTCGCAGCGGGACTGTGCGTCGGAGCCACACCTCGTCGCCAGTTTATATGATGTTTTCAGGATAATATCTGCATGCACGCATCTCTTACACATCAGACTGACACAGTCTTCCCGTTGCAAGGCTACTTCATAGCAGCTCAACTCTTTATTCTTCTTCAGGCTTCTCACAACAGAACGGTGTAACCCCGTGAATAAACTAATGTGTGCCACCTAGTGGCTGCCAATTCACCTCATCAATGTCAATACATACAGTAACACATAAGATAAGGAAAGGGGGAGGGGGCTTATCAACACGCTGTCTGTGGATGATAAACCTTCACCTACACAGCTAGGCCTATGTAGAGAAAACACTGCATATAATTAAGTTAATCTGTCTCTTATTAGTTCCTCGTTGCTATTTCTATCATGCAGAGGCAACAGAGGATGAAGCAGTTCATTATGGACAACTTGCAGAGCCTGTGACTGCTGAACCAAGTAAGTAATAAAATTTTACTAAACATATAATAAACCTTACACAGTAAATACAAGCTTTATGATGCTGCTTGCAGTCTGTCTTATCACTCAACAGACTGAGCTGATTCAGAGTTCATCATTCTGAGTTTGAGTTATTCAAAATAGGGGCAATAAATACCAATGAACATATATATGTAAATATGCAAGATTATAATTTCCATCTTTAGTCCCTTTTGCTGGTTGTAGCAAAAATGTAAGATAATAAAAATCAATAAAACAACAGTAACAACAAGAAAACAGCTAGCCTTCATGGTCAATATGAGCAGGAGAAGCAGTTACAGAGAGAGAGAACGTGTGCTTAAGAACACGGTAGGATAGAAAATAAAAGCAAGAACAATGGAAAGTATAGTGGATTGTGAAACATACAGGCCAAGGGTCGGGGGACCATATGTATTGTGTTCTATTGTCAGCCATAAGTACATCTAGTTTGGTTAGAACTTGTCATTTGTTATGTTGTTGGTATTGTGCTCTAAATAATCTGTAATAAAGCTGCCACTTTTACTGTAGAACACCATAACATATCTACAGATCTGTCCATGAAAAAGTTCCTCCTTTTTCTGCCAGAAGTGGTGCACTAATAGTGCACCATAACTGCACTATCACTGGCTGAACGACTTGTCCCGCAAATACGCCATCATGCACGGTGTCCAAACTTGCCGTGTGGAAACATCCTTGTTCCGGGCGTTCATTTATGCTCTGAAATCGTTTCCCCTGGGCACGCAGGTGTTTCTCTGTGCGATTGAATTAGCAGACAAGTCGCTGATAAGTGGCTGGTAACTGGCTGGCTGAAAGGGGAACTTTTTCATGCCCAGATCTGTAATGTAATCCCCAACAGGATTCTAACAGTAGTGATGGTGTTTGATCTTGGATGATGCTTCACCGGTCCATCTCATGTGATGGTGGAGTGTAAGATAACTTGCTGGAGAGAACCATGAAAAATTCATCATTCAACCAGTTGAGAAGGGGGGCTGACTTATTTCCACCTGGCTCAGTGCCTATATGTTGGGGTTCAGTCCAGTGAAGAAGAGGATAGCCCTCCTTCCACCTTTTGGTAGTTGGATGACTGTTCTTTGTGCCCATGGACCAGTACCCACCCTTGTTGGTGTATTTAGGGACCTGCAAACCAACTGGAATGTGAGTTCAGTGGTTGCTGATGCTAAAACTTGTGCACAGGACTTCAGGATGACTTTGAAGAGATTCTGGGCCCCCATCAGGCAGTTCAGGAGGGGCAAGCAGGACCATCAACGTAGTGGGAGTCAGATGCTGCTGACACTGGATACTGTGGGTCGGTGAACAGAATAATTCAAAGACCTTGTGATAGAAATGATCTAATTAACCTATTGATAAAGTTTCACTCTGACTTTTGAGTGTAAATAATCTTTCTCTTACATAATTTTGGTAGTGTTGTAGTCAAAATCACACAACCAAGACCAAGACATTACCGAGACCAGGGACCGAGACATTGTATAAGACTGGGTAATGTCTTGGTCTCTGTAATGTCTTGGTCTGGTTGTCTTGACTACAACACTAAATTCTAGTGTTGATTACACACTAGGCCATATCTTGAAGGGTTTCTGTTACTCTGTGTCAGTCATCTGAGTAAACCGTTTAAAAAACATGCATTACCCAACCGAGGGCAGAGCTTCGGCAGACAAGACACTATGCAGTCTGTGTGTGTGAGCTCTCCACTTGCAACGCAACATTGCTACTTTCTTTATTAATTTCTTTGTCGGTAAATTTATTCATTCATTCTTCACTCATCAGGCTCTTGGTAATTCTTTATTTCCCACATCCTCAGTCCCACCAGTTCAATGAGAAAGCAGAAGACTCAAAAGAGGCTGTCCAATGTGGCCAGGTTGACAATGTGGTTAAAAACTCCTTGGTGGGGTTGGAAGTAGCTGGATCAGTAATCTAGTGAGGGTTGGACTCTGTCAGAGCTCAGTAATTTCTTGGCGTCGCCAAGATGTCGAGGGTCTCTGTTTTTTGCAGATGATGTAGTCCTCTTTACTTCCTCACTGGACCAGTTCCCTGCTGAGAAGTGACTGAGATGAGGGTCAGGATTTCTAAATCTAAAACCATGGACATTAGTTGGAAAAAGGGAGTGTCCTCCAGGTTAGGGATTACATCCTCCCCTAGGTAGAGATTTAAGTATTTTGGGTTTTTGTTCATGAATAAGGGAAAATGGACGGATGGGTGCAGCATCTGCAGTGATGCAGACTATGCTATAGTCAGTTGTGATGAAGGGGAAGTCAAGCTGAAAGGCAAAGCTCTTGATTTACCCATGGATCTACATTACTACCCTTACCTATGGTCATGAGCTTTGGATAGTAGCCAAAAGGATGATGCCTTCTGCAGTACTGAGGGTGATTTAGCCTCAAACTTCCCCCTCAGCTTAACTTTCTGAGAATCAGGACAGCACTTGCACTTCGCGGGAATGCGCATTTTTGAGATTGAGGGTTAAGACAGGAATTAGAATTCACCCTAAGTCTCTCAGTCGGCCTGGGAATGTCTTGGGATCCCCCCAGATGAACTAGAAAGAAGCAGACTTTCCCCAATAATCATTAATTATAATAATGTTGAGTCTCTTGTACTTTTACGTTTTTTCCCTGGAGCAGAAGCTGAAGCTGTTGCAGACTGTCATTCCCGTATTCATCTCTTGCTCTTGTGTTTGGCGATTCTTTGCATCGTCCTGGTGGTGACCATCATCGGCATCAGCGTCTACTGTGAGTTTTATTTCAGCAAAAATACTATAAAAAACAAATATATCAACTTATGTCATGACTACATCAACTGCTCCAAGCAAAAGGTAAAAGAACTTTTTGAGATTAACCTTTTTTTTAAAAGCTCCATCTGCTGGTGTGTTTGCTGACTATTTGACATTGGATAGTTTAGACAGGGAGAGGCAACCTGTCAATCCTCAGGTATAATCAGATATACTCTGATATGACCTGAGAGCACACCAGCATCATTTACATTAACCCATTTAAAAGAAATAAACACAGTGGTCAAGGAGCATTAACTTGTAAGATTGAATTGGGTTGGTTGGAGTCCCAGTAGGCAAGTAAGGGTTTTCAGTGGACTTGAACTGGATTATAGCTGTGATGAGCAGCCAGAGAACGTAAATTAATAGTAACATGCAGCTTTTTGTTTGATGGACAGACTGACTGACTGATGTGCTGTGTCCTTTTGTTCGTAGTCACCACTGCAATAAACCAAAAAGAGGCAAACCTCAATGACCTCAAAGGAATAAATGAACGGCTGATTGTGGAAAACAGAGACTTAGAGAATCAGACTGAGCAGATGATGATGAAGATAGAAATCTTCGAGAATCAGACTGAGCAGATGATGATGAAGATAGAAATCTTCGAGAATCAGACTGAGCAGATGATGATGAAGATAGAAATCTTCGAGAATCAGACTGAGATACTGATGAGAGATCGGGACGACCTTAACTGGACCCTGGGACTCATCCTTAACTTCACCAAGTTTCCAATAAATGAGTTTTGCAAAGACAACGGTGAGTACTTAGTTGTTCATATTGTCTAACACAAAGAAGATGATTATCTGAAGTAATCCTGCATTCTTCACAGCAAATTTTGCAGTGTTAAATCAACACTTATAGAGTTAAATTTAACACTGTATCCGAGTGTATTTGGTCCTTATCAAAATGGTGTTGAATTAACTCTTTCCATAGTGTTGAAATTTCAGAGTAAAATTAACTCATAATTGAGTTAAAATTTAACACTGGCTTACACTGTACAGTGTTAATATAACTTAACACTGTAGGTTAATAACACTGGATAGAGTTAATATGATTCTCAGCAGTGTTAAAGAGTAACTCTATTGTGGTGATAAATAAACTCAAACGTAAATACTTCTTGCACCTGTATAGGGGATTATCACGCTTCCGCATTCCGGTTTCCGGAAGTTGAAACATCTGAAGCTTCCTCTTCCGGGCCAGGAATGGCTCAATCCTTTGCTGCTCTGTTCCATTGTGTACATCTAATAAACAACGCCAGTCGTACCTAAGTTTTCATGGATTCTCGACTGAAAAGACACTAAGGAAGAAGTGGATGAAAGCGATTTGTCGGAGTGAAGGACCGAGATTTAATAAAACAAGGTTGCACGTATGTCTGTAGTCGGCACTTCAATGATGCAGACTACACTACAGCTAGCGTTAGCAAGCTCGCGTTAGCTGACGTTGCCAACTTTTCGCTTGTGAAAACATACAAGCGTCTGAAAACTGGGTCTGTACCCTCCTGTTTCCAGTGGAACAACTGGGGACTGCCAAGAAAGGAGACGCTTTCAGATGCTTGTGTGTTTTCAGGCGCACAAAGTTAGGCACGTCATCGAGCTGGCTAATGCTAGCCTGCCAACACGACTGTGCAGACTGCCGGCTACAAACGAACGTGTGTCGTTTTATTATAAAGTTCGGTCCTTCACCGGGGCGAATCGGTCGTTTTGACTTCTTCCTTAGCATCACTTCAGTCTGGAATGAAAACTTGGCATTGGCGTTTATCCGATTTGCAAAGTTTAACAGAGTAGTAGCTGACGGACTACTGTTAGCAGGTTAGCATTAGCCAGCTCGATAACGTGCCTAACTTTGTGCGGCTGAAAACACACAAGCATCTGAAAGCGTCTCCTTTCTTGGCAGTCCCCAGTTGTTCCACTGGAAACGGGGTGTACAGACCCGATTTTCAGATGTTTGTGTGTTTTAAGACGCACAATGTTAAGCACGTCAGTAAACGCTAGCTGGCTAATGCTAGCATGCTGTGAAGTGCCGGTGTTGTGCCCCACCGGCGACAAACAAACGTGTGTTTTATTATAAAGTTCGGCCCTTCACCGCAGCGAATCGATCGCTTTGATCCACTTCTTCCTTAGTATCACTTCAGTCTAGAATGAAAACTTAAGTATGTTTGGAGTTTAGCCGATTTAAACAGTATAACAGAGCAGAAACGGCTGTCGTTAACATGGCCCGGAAGAGGAAGTGTCCAAATACCGGGAACTTCCGGTAAGCGTGATAATCCCCTATTGAGTTAATGAAGGTGTGCACTGTAAGCACAAAACTAAGTTTTATTATTAACATCCATCCCATCATGAACTAAGCTTTGAGCCACCGCTCGTGTTCAAGCCAGCATCACAGAATTTGTGACTGTTGTGAAGAATAGCTTATTACAGTTGTCAGTGGTGTGTGCCGATGCACAGACCACACTGTCATCTTCAACAATGTATGCTGATAAGCACAAACTACACACCAAGGAGACCCAAAGGGATCACATATCCACTTTACTTGCGGTGCAGGACCATACAGGGAAGGCACAAAGCATGATGGGAAATATTCGACCAAAGAGAGCGGAGTCCTCCTGGGTGCACTCAGTTACACTTGATAGAGTCATTTATACACTGAAAGAGGAAACTTGTTTTAACTCTGAAAATTTTCACCAGCACTGGTGGTTATTTTACTCTCAATGATGTTAGAATTACTTGGAAAGAGTTGATATGATTTAACAACTCAGATTTAACACTGGGGATTTTCGTAGTTGTGCCACAAAGACTCCTCTTTCTCAAAGAGAAATCGTAAAATGCAGTCCATTCTTGCTGTATATGTAGGAATGAAATGATAAAAAATATTTATTTCATAAATTTATATAGAGGGAGATCCTTGGTCAATCTTTTTTTATTTAAGACTTATCCTTTCGTGGATAATGAGATTAAAATCAGAATTCTGACTTTTTTCCCCCAGAATATTAAAATAACAGATCTTTGGGAGGTTTTTTGTTGTTGTTGTCATTTGTTTGTTTTTATCAATTTCTGAAAAAAAAGTCAGAATTCTGTTTTCTCAGAACTTAAAGGTTGAATATGGAACATTTTTATTAAAAGCTATATTTTTTCAAAAACAATACCTCCACAGGTTGTTTGGGGGGTGTACAGAATGAAAGTACAACTTTTCCCAGAAAAAATATATTTAGCCTAAAAATAATTATAAAATCATTTTTTATGGGTTCGATAATGGCATTTTATTTAGGTCTATAAGCCAATACACGCCGCCATTGCAGGTTGCCAAATACGATCTCTGTATGGAAACAATATTTCGGTCATAGTCAGGCTTGTACAGGGGAAACCGTAGAGACGGCAAGTGAAGCAGCTGCTTCAGAGCCCTGGAGATGTTGTTATCTGTTTCTGAGGAGGAGTGACCTGAGAAGAGCAAAACCTGGAGCAAATTTATGTGAAGCTACACTAGATGGACCCACATAAACATTTTCCATGGCAGCAAAACACAGAAATGGCAACTTTCCTCCTGGATCCGTAAGCTAGCTTGTTTGCTAACATGGCTAACGTTAGCTGTCAGTTATAAACTCCTCTGCATTACTTGTTGGACATGCTGCAGACTGTTGGTCACTTGCTATCGGCAGCGAGTCTGGCAACCCAGCAGCTGGAGTTGTTTTTCTGCCGTTGCAACTACAATCTAGACACACGTGATGTCGCTGTTCTGTCCATATTCCATATTCAACCTTTAAAAAGAAAATCTCCCTATTATGTTTTTAATGTTCTGGGGGGAAAAAATGTCAATGCTGAGATTAAAGTCAGAATTCTGATTTTAATCTCAAAACTCTGACTTTTTTTCTCAGAAACTGAAAAAAAAAAATCCAGATTTTTTAATGTTCTAAGGGGGGAAAAAGGTCAGAATTCTGACTTTTTTCCCCCAGAATATTAAAAAACATATCCTGGGGAGTTGTTTATTTTGTTGTTTGTTTGTTTGTTTGTTTGTTTCAATTTCTGAAAAAAAAGTCAGAATACTATTTTCTCAGAAATTGAAAAAAAAAAAAATTCTCTCTCTTATGTTTTTAATGTTCTAGGGAAAAAAAGGTCAGAATTCTGATCCTCTTCCACACATTTCGGACATGTTTTAATTGTATACTGTTTTTATTATTATTATTATTATTTAACATTTTTATTTTTAATTTTGGTATTTTTGTCTATTTGCTTCATTTATTCTGACATGTGCTGCAGCCTTTCTTGACCAGGTCACCCTTGTGAAAGAGGTCTTGATCTCAATGGTTTTTTTTATCTGGTTTAAAAAAGGATTAATAAAACAATAAATATTACGTACATTCCTGGAGCCGTTGTTGCCCTGCAGCATCCCCAGACTGAGAAACTGCAGTTTGCAACTTTTTTTGGGGGGGGATGCTGCATCGTGTTACAGCTGAGCTTAGCTTCACCATCACATCTCATGCTGGTAGCTGTAGTGATTTTTAAATGAAACCTCAGATCAAAGTAGGATAAATTTGTGCAAGTTCATACTTCTCATGAACTAGGTCAAAGTTCATTTTAAAATGAATAGTTCACGTTCATAATTCATGTTTCAATTTTGATCAAAGTTCAGTTGAAGAGAGACAAATGACCCTTGAGTTTGAAAGACATATCATCATTCAGTCAATAAGCACGGGCCGTTCAAAACAATTGGATTGGGTTTTTTCAGTCCTGTACGTTCCACAGGTGACTACATTTTTAAATGTTTGTGTAAGAGCATTTGGGGTGTGAAGGAAATTTTAGGCAATATAGTAAAATTGCTCCTGGAAAACATCATCCACCCTGCCTCTAATGTATCAAGAACGTGCGCAATGTCATCATACTGTTGTCTAAAGTGAACTCCTCTCACTGAAATAAGGCCATTTTTGGATTTTTTATATACTTAAATGTGACCGGTAAAAACTTCCCGATCACTCTCATTCCAAAGTAAATGTTTGAAAATGATCATAAATATAATAAATAAAAAGGATAAACATGTTTTTTGAGGATTTGTTCCACCACATACACAGAACAGCCAGATGTCCAAAATAAACTCCTCTCGCCGAGATAAATGTTTTCAGATTGTGTCCCTTATTTAAGTTTTCTTTTGTGATTAATAACAAAACATGGCATATCATCATTGTAACAACCATTTCTGTAAACCATGTTTTGGGTTTTGAGTTGGACTTATGTCACTCCAGGGTTACCATAGTGTAGGCAGACCAGGTACACAGAGAGCTGGGAAGCCTTACTTAAAAAAAATCAGCAAATAGAAAGTGTTGTACACTGCAAAAACTCAAATCTTAGCAAGTATATTTTTCTCATTTCTAGACAAAATATCTCATCACACTCAAAATAAGAAAAAATTGCTTAGAGAAACATTTCAGTAAGATATAAAATCTTATTTTAAGATTTTTTTGCTTGAAATAAGCAAAGAAATCTGCCAGTGGGACAAGCAAAATTTTCTTGATAAGATTTCTTGAAATAAGATGCATTGTCTTAAAACAAGATCTTACATCTTACCGAAATGTTTCATTTTTAAGCAATTTTGTCTTATTTTGAGTGTGATGAGATATTTTGTCCTAAATGAGAAAAATATACTTGCTAAGATTTGAGTTTTTGCTGTGTAATGTTCAGACTTTGGCTTTTACTCTCTTAAAGTGGTTGTGTGTTCGGTTGTTCGTCTAAAGGTTTGATTAAAATATTAAACGTAACTATATTTTCTTATTTTAAAATGAACAAAAATAAGGCTTCAATGATTAAGAAAAAAACTGCTTTCCAACTAAGCATTATTGCTCAATTAGACTAAAATACAAACTGTGTAAAACTAAATAAAGAGCTATTTGGTAGCCAAAAGAGTCGACTCTCCCAAGAGATCTGACTCTTAGGAGCCGACTCTTCAAAAGGGGCCACAGTCATTGATTTTATTTAACCTGCTTCCATTTCTTTCTTTATTCCATGAATACAGAGTGTCGGCCATGTCGTGACGGCTGGATTCAGAACCAGACAAAGTGCTACTTGTTTAATGAAGCAGAACGTTATATGACCTGGCAGGACAGTCGACAGTCCTGCCAGGACAGAAGTGCAGATCTGGTTGTTGTCGATAATCTGCAAGAACAGGTGAGATTTAATACAAACTGCACCAACGTCACAATCCCAGTTTACCACGTCTTTTTAAAATAAATCTTAAACAATAATAAGATGTGATGAGTCTGTGCCGATAACTCTGAAATACTGAAATCTTCTGCAACAACATGAATTACAGAGATTCATCTCTGAGCACATTCAGTACTACCTTGATGAGTATCATGGATACTGGATGGGGCTTCGTAATATTGATGACAACTGGGTCTGGACTGATGGACATAAGGACACACTCGGTAAGAAAACACTCCTTTAGAAAAAAAAAAAAGTACCCACCAGTTGTCTTAGAAAAGAAACTGAAAAGAGAAAAACAAAATGTAAATTTGAATTATTTGTTTAATTCTTTGACTGAAAATATTCCCTTCACCATTTTGCTGGTGTAAAATTTTAAAAAAAGAAAGTCTCTCTAAAGGAGAACAAATACATAAGTAAGAAAATTAAAAGTACCACATGTATTTAAACTGTTATGAAATCTCTGAATAAGATCTGGAGATCAGTGTTGTCAAGATAATTTGTATCACCATGGCAACTGATGCAGAAGAAGACGACACAGGAGAAAACCAAGTCCTTCTCATCTTCCAGCTTCCAAAAGAACACAGAAAGTCCATCAAGTCTCTGTCCAACCGTGTTAAAGTCACAGAACGACTGGTTGGACTTTCACTGATCTCCATCTCTCTGAGATGAACCATCTCATTATGGATCCTGAGTGTTTTCCACATTCTTGGGTTTTGGAGGGGAACAACCTCTAGAGATGATCCAGTAACTGAACACTGATCAGTACAGACCTGGTTCCACCATCTTCTCTGACCCACACCACCAGTAATCTGAAATGGGACGACCAGTAAAAACTCCTCACCGAAACCTAATCCACCAAGTCTTTTCCCAGAACACAAAACTTTAAGTTCATCCTCAGCTTAGTTTGATTTATTCAAGGAAATTTTTCTTATTTATTTTACACATGAAAATATCAAATATGTTTTTATATTTTAATTTAAATATTAGCTCAGATGTAAACAGAACAAACAAAACAAAATGTAGGACATAAAAAAAAGATCACATTATAAAAAAAGATGCATGGATGGAGTAAATTAAACTAAGATTAATAAAGATCACAGCAACAACAGACTGTGAGTGGTATGGATGTTAATGTTGGTGTTTCCATTTCCAGGTACTGGATGAACAAGGAGCCCAGCGATGACACGGGTCCATATGTACTGGTGATGCCTGGGGTTCCAGCTGAAGAGAGCTGGAACAAAGAAAGTAATTCATTTGAGAACAGGTTCATTTGTGAGCACGAGGTCCTGATAAGGTCTGATTAGTTAGTCCCGTGTTTATACTGGAATGTTATAGCGCTTTTCCCGTCATGTTAACCGCTCAAAGCGTTTTACACCACAGGTCACACTCACTCATTCACATGTCATGTGCGCTGACCATTCGGCCAAAGGGACATCCCTGCGGTCGGGTAGCCAGGACACATCATCAGTTAGAGGCATCGTGAGAGGACCACCAACGGTCACATGATATTCAGGGGTTTGTTTTGCAGCTTTTTCTATTTTGGAATTTGAAAAAAAATCCATTGATGTGTTTCCTAATATTTTAGTCTTGTTCATTTTTAATCAAACTTCTTCTGGAAGCTTCATGTTGCTACTTTTAATTAAATTACACAAAGTGAAGAGTCCAGTTTCTTTATGTGGGGGTGAATAAATCTGAGATCAGTCGTCTCATAGTTTTACTTTTAAAGCCAATAAATTTTTAACTTGTTCCAGTTTTTCTCTCTGGTAGTTTCATTATTCTTAACGTCTCGTTTTTTCCAACCTGCAACTTTCTGAAAGTTGCTGGAACGTCAAACAACACGGAACGATGCGTTTCCATGTTTGATCCTCCAGGATCGTCGGGTTTACTGCATCATAATGTTCTTGCATATTTTTTTAAAACTGGGATCTTTGAGTTCATTACAGCAGAAAAGCTGATGGGACTGGAGTCAGGTTTTTCTCATTTAAACCGTTTTCTGAAAAAGTACTTTGAATTTACTCTGTTGAATGGGAAATTGAGCTACTGTTGATGTTTAAAAGCTGCTGATTTCTCATGACTGGAAAAAATATTCTAATTACATTGTAAAATATTGTTGGAGAAGCCAAGAAGAGGATCCCACTTATGCAGTCGTCTTTTGAGCTGATGAAAAACTTAAAGAGCTTCTTTTCTTTTATTTGCTGTTCTAATATTTATGTTTGAAAATGTTTCTGAAAATCTGCATTTTTTTCTTGTTTAACTAGAAGCACTGGAGAACACTGTGATTGTATAATCTGCTGTTAAAATATGAGATTAAACACTTTCATGTAACCTTCAACAAATGTGTGACTCAACTGGTTTTATGTCGTTTTCAGTCTGGTGGGCCTCCTGGTCAGGCCTCACTCGGAAAAAAAGATTTTATCTAAGAGGAATTCCTGGTAAAATAAAAGTAAAACAAAAAACAAAATAGGGTTAGGATATTGGAATTTTAGCCAATATCTGATATGCCGATATTTTAAAACTCGTGGCCCATAGCCGATATCAGTACCAATATTAAAGCTGAGAAAAATAAGTCTCAGTAACAATATATATATATATATATTGTCACGGTACCGCCCTCGCTTGAGTTTTGGCTGTCAGGCTGTAGGGGGGGCGGGGTCCGGTGCGGGTGGCAATTGATAAATGCCAGCCAGGTGTGTTGATGGGTGGTTGGCAGTGAGACGCCAAGTGGAACGAGGACTCCTTTTACCCTCTCCATAACCCCGATGTGGATCGTTATGATATTGTGTTTTGTCGCGTCAAATAAATGAACCAATTACCGAACGGGCCGGGAGTCGCCGCGAGGGCTGGCCAAAAGAGCCGGTGGATGAGATCCGGTTGACAGGTCCGGATGTCCGAGGATACTGATCCGAGAAGTGCATCAACTGGGCCAGAGTTCGGGACGCCGCAGGTAGGCTCTCTCCCCCTTTTGCAACTGACAGCCGTTGTTTATGTATGCACGGTGCCGGCCTCTGGACGCCCCTAGACTGGGTAACCAAGGCTTGGTAACGTTATTGGCAGAGCAGGTCGGTGTCGTGACATATATGTGGGGGCTTACGTCCGGGATCTGTCCTGGTGTAGATATATTTAAACTGTTTCTAAATACGGTTTGCAGTGGAGGCTTTCTTCACTGAGACGTCACATTAAGAAGTAGGTTAAAAGCGGGCCGCAGTGACAGGCTGTTAGGTTTCCCCTGTTTGTATCGTTTGTCTGTTGGTGGGGATCTTTTTTTTTGTTTCTCTCTCTCTCTCTCTCTCCTAATTCTTTTGTCAGTATGTGTCTAAGGGTTGGTAACTAAGCGGGGGGTACTGACTTAGTAAGGAGGGTTAAAATCTTCGGCAGTAAAGTAAGGTTGGACTGAGTAATGGCTGCGGACGCTGGGAATGGCGGACTTTCGATAATGGAAATGACTCGCGAGCAGTTTAGAAGGCTTAAGAAGGATGAGATGATTGAGGTTGCGAAAGAAGAAGAGGTTTCTTTGGATGATGGTTTGATTAAACCGGCGATAGCTCAGCGTTTGATTGAAGTTCTGCGCCTGGAAGAAGTGTGGGCAGAGCAGAAAGAGAAGAGAGATTTTGCAGAACAGAGGAGCGGCAGAAGCAACTGGAGAGGAGGGAGAAAGAGCTGCGTGAAGATAAAGAAAAAGAGCGACATCATATAGAAAGAATGGCGAAATTAGAAGTTGAGAAAGCTATGGCCACAGGACGTAAAGGAGAGCTCGGTTTCGATCTAAACAGGGCTCGGGCTTTCATGCCCATTTTTGACGAGCAGGCTGTTGATATCTTTTTTGAAATGTTTGAGAAGGTTGCGGCCGAGTGTGATTGGCCAGAAGAAAAATGGGCGTTGTTAGTCCAAAGCTCCCTGACTGGTAAAGCGCAGAGGGCGGTGGCAGCGCTAGATGGTAGGATTGGATTAGAATATGATGACGTTAGAAAAGCTGTACTGGAGGCATATGGTAGTGTTCCAGAAGCTTATCGGAGGCAGTTTCGTGAGCTGAGAAGGCAGCAGGGCGAGTCATATTTAGATCTGTGGCGTAGGCAGGGGATAGTTTTTGACCGCTGGCTCAACTCATGTAAAGCCTTTGATTATCAGAAGTTAAAGGATCTGATGATGTTGGAACAGTTCAAAATGAGTGTCCCTAAGGATGTGGAGATTTATCTGGGTGAGCGTGAGATGGAAAATTCCAGGAGGGCAGCAGAACTGGCAGATAGTTTTGAAGCTGCACATGGTGGTAAGACTGGGGTTGGAAGGAGGAGAGTCTATGAAGAAGGGGGCGAGGCTGGCCATCATAGGCAGGCACTGAGCGGGCCTGGACGTTTTCCAGTGACTGACCGGGGGATTCCAGGGCAGGTTCGGTCGGGAAGCTTAGTTCACACCTATCAGAAAGGCCAAAGTTCCTCAGCTGAGTTCCGGTGTTTTTGGTGCAATAAGCTGGGTCACAAGAAAAACCAGTGCCCTGGTTTGGCTAATAAACGCAGTGCTCCTAAACCTGTGGGGCTTGTGACTGTGGAGTCATCAATGAATGAACTGAAGGGATATGAGGGGTTCCTATCTAATGGTACACTTTCAGGGTTCAGTGAGGGACTGGGAGTACCTATTACTATATTAAGGGACACTGGTGCTAAGCAGACTTTAATTAGGAAAGGAGTGGTAGAACGTCCCGTGCTCCAGTTTCACTGGGCAGTTCACAGTTGTACAAGGAGTGGGAGGAGGATATGAGACGTTGCCTTTATATCAGTTGTACCTGAAGTCGGAATTGGTGACGGGTATCATTACTGTGGCTGAGGCCCCAAACCTCCCCTTTAAATCCATAGATCTTATTATGGGGAATGATGTAGCTGGAGTGAAGGTTGCGCCCGTCGGCCTCGGAGTATCCAGTGGACTCTCCTGAAACCCGCCAGTTGGAAGCTGAATTTCCTGAGGTTTTCCCATCTTGTGTGGTTACCCGGGCACAGGGGAAAAGGGCCACTGTTGAACGTAGGATGAACCACGCCATAGATGAGCAGTCAGTAGATCTGTCTGATACCTTGGCGTGTACATGGAATGAGGACAGTGTATCAGAGCATAATCAGGGCAGTAAAGATAACCAGGGAAATGGGAAAGTTTGTGTTACAGAAGAGGAGGTAAAAGCAGGGGGAGGGGTATGAAGAATCCACAAACGTGTCTGGAGGAAAATCCCCCTATTGCCTCTGAACTGTGAGTCTTTGGTAAAGAAACAGCAGGAGGACCCTTCTTACACCATGCATTGAAGATGGCGGTGACAGTACAGGAGGCTAGAGATGTGGCTAAATGTTATTTCCTTAAGGACAAAGTGTTGTTTAGGAAGTGGAGGCCTCCTACCAGGCCAGCAGATGCAGAATGGGCTGTGGTTGAGCAGGTGGTGTTACCACAATGCTATCGTCAGGAAGTGATGCATTTGGCTCATGAATCCATGCTTGGTGGCCATATGGGGGGCAAGGAAAACATTGCAAAAGGTTAGTCGCCATTTTTATTGGCCTAGCATTGGGAAGGATGTAAAGAGGGGTTTTGCCGGTGTTGCCATGTTTGCCAAGTGGTGGGGAAGTCGGGGGTGACTATCCCAGTGGCTCCGTTACAGCCTTTTACCCACAGAGGAGGAGCCGTTTGCTCACATAATGATTGACTGCGTGGGACCTTTTCCGAAAACAAAAAGGGAAATAGCTACCTTTTGACAATTTTGGATGTGGCCACCAGGTATCCAGAGGCTGTTCCTTTGCGTAGCATTCAAGCTAAAACTATTGTGGAACATCTTGTTAGATTTTCTCTTGGGCTGGTTTACCGCGTTCCATTCAGTCCGACCGGGGCTCTAATTTTACCTCCAAGTTGTATAGACAAGTGATGGCTGAACTGAAAATATCTCCCAGGTATTCCTCAAGCCGTACCATCCACAATCACAGGGGGCCATAGAAAGATTTCATGGGACCCTTAAGAATATGATAAGAACATGTGTGGAGGCTCATCCTAAGGAGTGGGATGAAACCTTGCCATTCCTTTTGTTTGCTATACGTGATGCTCCTACAGAGTCGTTGGGTTTCAGCCCATTTGAGCTTACTTTTGGGCACGAGGTTAGGGACCTTTGCACTTGTTTAAGGAGAAGGTGGTTGAGTCAGCTGGTCCAGGTGATGTGTTGCAGTATGTGTCATCTTTCAGGACTAAGTTGCAGTCAGCTGGGGAGGCTGCTAGGAAACATCTAACAGCGGCTAAGGTTCGGATGAAGGCCCGTTATGATCAGAAATCGGTGAAGAGGGTTTTTGCACCGGGAGATCTGGTTCTAGTGTTGAGATCTGGTCCAAGGGAGCCATTAGGCCCTGGTTTTATTGGACCATACAGAGTTTTGAAGAGAGTTGGGGACTTAAACTATGTCATTAGTACTCCAGAAAAGCGAGCAAAAACACGGCTGTGTCATGTTAATGTCCTGAAGCCTTATGAAGGTCCAGTGGCGGCGGTAGGTTGTGCTGTTCCAGCTAAACCTGAAGGGGAGGTTGACAGGGATTTGGAGGATGTTCCTAGCTCTGTGCCAGAGGTAGTGAGTGCCAGGATGGGCAATACAGAGGCTCGAATGGTGCTTGAGGAAAGGTTGCAGCACCTGACGAATGCTCAAAGGCAGGATATTGTCAGGCTAGTTAACTCTTACCCGGATTTGTTTAGGGACGCACCAGGAAGAACTAATAAGGCAGTGCATGATGTTGATGTTGGGGAAGCGGTGCCAATTAAGCAGCACCCTTATCGGGTTCCCCCTTTTAAAAGAGAAGTGATCCGAACTGAAGTGGATTACATGCTCAGAATTGATGTAATAGAACCAGCGGATGGGGCGTGGAGCTCGCCGGTGGTGTTGGCCGCTCAGGAAGGTAGGCCGGATCGGTTTTGTGTTGACTTTCGGAAGGTCAATGGGGTTACGAAGTCAGATGCTTTTCCCATACCTCGGCTGGAGGATTGTATTGACCAGGTGGGTCACGCTAAGTACGTGACTAAAGTGGATCTTCTGAAGGGGTATTTTCAAGTGCCATTGACAGAGCGGGCTAGTGAAGTGTCGGCGTTTGTGACTCATGAGGGGTTGTATCGGTTTAAAGTGCTACCGTTTGGAATGAAGAATGCTCCAGCCACTTTCCAACGTTTGATGAACTCTGTTACACATGGGTTGAAAAACACTGTCACTTATATTGATGATGTGGTGACTTTCAGTGAGACTTGGGAAGATCAGGTAGGACAAGTGGAGGATTTGCTCAGGGCTCTCCACAAGGCTGGCTTGGTGGTGAATCTACCAAAGTGTGAGTTTGGCAAGGGAACTGTGACTTACCTGGGGCATCAAGTAGGGTGTGGCGTGGTTCTTCCACGGGAGGCGAAAGTGAGGGCGATCTTGGATTTTCCCGTTCCACGTACACGCACTCAGCTGATGCGGTTTTTGGGAATGTGTGGGTTTTATCGCCGGTTCGTGCCCAACTTCGCAGCCATTGCAGATCCTTTAACCAACTTGCTGAGGAAGAATGTGAAGTGGGAGTGGTCACGTGAGTGCCACGAAGCCTTAGACAAGGTGAAAATCATTTTATCCAGTGCCCCTGTGCTAAGAGTCCCTGATTTCCAGGAGCCTTTTAGACTGGCCATTGATGCTTGTGATGTAGGGGTTGGTGCAGTCTTGCTCCAAGTGGGGGATGATGGGTTTGAGAGGCCAGTGGCATATTTTTCCAAGAAGTTGAACAAACATCAGAGGGCCTACTCTACTATTGAGAAAGAAGCCTTAGCGTTGGTGTTGGCAGTTAAACATTTTGAGGTGTACGTGGCCAGCAGCACAAGAGTGGTGGTGTTTTCAGATCATAACCCCCTCTCTTTTTTGGCTAAGTTTAAGGGATCCAACGCTAGGGTCTTTCGGTGGAGTTTGACGTTGCAACCCTATGATCTGGACATCAAGCACGTGGCAGGGAAGAACAACGTAGTGGCTGACGCCTTGTCAAGGGGAACAGGATGAAGCCGGTCATGGGGGAGAGTTATAGGAGTTGAGTTGGATATCAGGGTTTTAAGGATAGAATGAGTAACATATGATGTAATTGGGTATGGGAAACTTGCTAATGTTTGTTAAATGTTTGTCCTATGTGCGTGTTTTTTTTTTTTTTTGATGGGGGGGAGGAATGTCACGGTACCGCCCTCGCTTGAGTTTTGGCTGTCAGGCTGTAGGGGGGGCGGGGTCCGGTGCGGGTGGCAATTGATAAATGCCAGCCAGGTGTGTTGATGGGTGGTTGGCAGTGAGACGCCAAGTGGAACGAGGACTCCTTTTACCCTCTCCATAACCCCGATGTGGATCGTTATGATATTGTGTTTTGTCGCGTCAAATAAATGAACCAATTACCGAACGGGCCGGGAGTCGCCGCGAGGGCTGGCCAAAAGAGCCGGTGGATGAGATCCGGTTGACAGGTCCGGATGTCCGAGGATACTGATCCGAGAAGTGCATCAACTGGGCCAGAGTTCGGGACGCCGCAGGTAGGCTCTCTCCCCCTTTTGCAACTGACAGCCGTTGTTTATGTATGCACGGTGCCGGCCTCTGGACGCCCCTAGACTGGGTAACCAAGGCTTGGTAACGTTATTGGCAGAGCAGGTCGGTGTCGTG
>JALJCO010011440.1:0-58702 GCA_023101725.1 Atherinomorus stipes | reverse complement strand
GTCGCAGCAAAGAGCTTTTCTCCAGAGGAGGAGGAGAAGACCAGCAGCAGAAAAAAGGATGTGGGTCCACCTGATCCTGATAACAAGGCAGAACTTGGGGGAGTTCAGGCTCGTCCGGGAGCTGCATTCTTTCACACAGACCGCTTCCAGGTTTACTTCAGGCTGAACAAGGACCACTTTTTTCCCTGAACTGGCCTCTCCTATTGGACGCGCTAGGATGTAGTCACAGCACGCTGCGCCCAAATTGAAAAATTTTCAATTCGAATTGAAAAATGTTCAATTCGTGCGCAGCGGCATGGGCGCCACCGTGGCGGCATGCGCCCACCTTGCGCACTGCGGAGCTCCGCGCCATGGCGGAACGCGCTGCCCCGGTGGTACCACATACACAATGAATGGGTTTGCCGCCATCCTCTTGCGCTTGCCGCGTTCTATCTGAAAGGGCATTTACGCTACAGGTTTGGAGGAGACCTCATATGCAAAACACAACTTGTTTTTTTTTATTATTATTTTTATTCTATAAACACAACTCATGATTGTTAGCTACCTTATAGTGGTTAATACTGTATAATGTGCTGTTTTTCTACAAATTAGATTTTCTTTTCTTTTTTGGAGGGGTAAGATATCTAAAAATATCCCAGGAAATATTAACCCAGGTATTTACCTCGAGTACCTCATAGCTAGTTACGGCCTTGCTAGCAACCAGAACCAGACATAAACACAGCGGGTGTTTTGAACGTGCACCATTGTGGATTTGGCAAAGAAATGCAAGGAAGCATTGCCAGAGAAAGAGAGGAAGAAAGAGAGGAAGGGACAGAACAAGAGTCAAGATAAGACTGTCTTTTACTGGCTGGAGTGAGCTCACAGAACAGGTAGGATGCAAAAGTTAAAAGTTGCCTTTAAAACCACAATTCACAGACAGAATTGTTTGCTGAGTGCGGTGAGCCACCCTACTCAATTGATGACAGTTTTATTAGCTGTTTGTGATTAAGTTTCCAAGTCTTATTCAATTACTCCTTTTGTTGCAAGAGGTCTGTCAGAAAAGTTAATGGATAATTACAGAAAACTAGTGCTGAAGAGGAGAATGATTGGAGAAGCAAACAACAGACGCATGCCGCATTTGATTGTACAATTTATTTAAATTGTTTGTTATTTTTCAAGTTCTTAGTTTGGTAAGACAAAATATGTTAGCCCACATGTTGTTTTTTAGTTGATTCAACTAAACTGTTGAAATTCTTTCATAATTTCCTATTGCTCCTATATGTGGCATGTTTCTGAGCTACAGTACATAGAATGTTCTGGGCAGTGACCCTGTTTTTTGACCACGCTGCCATGCACTAATACTGTTTGCATATCCATGTGACTTGGGAAGTGTGGTGCACTCCCAAAAATATGGCTCCCGTGAAAACCACAATGTAATTCAAAGCCTGATGTTAACATTAGGCATGTAACATAATAAAAAAATAACATGCCATGGTTATTGTGACCAAAATTATCACGGTTATCAATATTGTTGTGGTATTGATGAAATCTGCTCAAAATGTTCAAACCGTTTTTAGACACACTCAAATCTTTTCACCAAATTTCAATTGAAAAAATAGTAAGCACAATGGACTTTCTGCTGGCATAACATGTAGACATCAAACATATAAATGTGCATTAAAGATGCTTCTTATGACCATAAAAGGTTTCATCACTTTATGCAATATTATAAGAACCAAGAATACTTTTCTTCACATTTAGAGCTCAAGACTTGATCTAGTCCTACAGATTTCAAAAGAACTGGTACAGACAGGAAACTTAAACTGTTTCATGTACCTTCGTAGAAATCAAATGTTCATATCAAAGCACCACTACCATATAAATGTGGCAGAAAAATTTAAATAATACCATAAATAAATTATTTTTAAAAAGTCCTCCTATAGCATCCTTAAAAAAATCCAGAACACATCTAGACTTTAGACTTTGTCCTTTTAGAAGGAAAAAAAATTTCCAGTGATGTCCCTGCGGTGCTTTCGGTGCCTTCCGTCATGTTTTCAGAGGCCACACAAGGAAACTGTGTCTGAGGGACTGCTGCTGCTTTTCCTGGCTATGAGCAGCATTTTCAATGTACGATAATCACAGTTTTTGCAATAATTAAAATCTGAAAAGGTAATACTTATTGTCAGGAATTATATCCCAATTTATCTTTTTATCAATTATTGTTACATCCCTAGTGCAAACACAAGCACAGATGATGCAGAGATAGAGAAACATAATAAATATAATACCAAAAGAAATTAATGATAATACTCAGTAATAACAAGGTGTACTGAAACCTGTGTATCACTTTTTAAACAAAAACATCTACTGTGATGATGATCACAAGTTGAGATTAAAATATGTAAAAGCACCTTTTTTTATAAATGGGCCCCACCTTGGACAGCGGTCTGGTCCCATGAGTCTGTCAAGACATGCATCCTCATGGTTTAATGGCTCAAGGCAGAAATGAATGAATGTCCATCACTCTTTATGCTGTACCTTCTGGTTGTTAAGCAAATTGCCACCTGCTGTGTCCAAACGCATCCCACATTCTTTCAAGATGCAGTGTGCTCAATGAAGCAAGTGGGCCTCTGATGAAATAGAACTTCCTGTTGAGTCTGAAGGTTGGTCATTGGTGTTAAAAGCCTCTGTTGTAGTAAATTTCAGTTATGTACCAATTGGTCCTGCATTACCAGCTGCTCCTTGTTGGAGGTAAATGCAAGGGAGCAACTCTGTATGATATGAAGGAGCTGTGTCCTTCATATTAGTTTCTGAATGGGAGAGGGCATTTATCTGATGACATAGGAGTTGGACATTGGCAGTTGGACATTTGTGGACTGATATTGCTTGCAGTTGAAGGGAATTAATCAAGGGGGGGTAATGTCTGATTTATATTTTTAGAAATGATGCAATCATTGGCGGCCCCAAGAGGTGGCCAGGGGTGGCCATGGCCACCCTAAACAAAAAGCTGGCAACCCCAGCAAAAATAAATTTTTTTCATTTATATCACCATTTATGTACTGTTAACATGGTGCAGCATGCTTTGTTTATACTTGAATGTTAAATTTTTTATCAGCTGATAAAAATAAAATATTTAAAAATCCTATCCTAGACCTACCATTTTCTGCCATTGCTCTTTTGCCATAGTCCCCGGGGGGGTCTGTCATGCCTAATTAACTCAGCCTTTCTTATGCAAATTAATCCAGGAAGGTGCCACCCAGAACTGCCCCAACCAATTTCTAAAGCCCCATTTCCACCCGCGGGTCTGGGTTGGGTTGGGTCGGGCCAGGCTGGATCGAGTGGGTTTTGGTACGGATATGTTGATGTCACGTTGCGTCCCCACAGCAAACTGTACCCTTATCCTGGAGGCGGAGTATTTTCCGGGTAGTGCTGCTACGTGATCGCATGACATCATCGCCATGCAACACCTTTTAACCAAAGCACCGCACAACACGTGACAGAAACAAAGGAGTCATGCAGGAAGTGATGGATTTTTCAATGAATTGCTGTGTATTAGCTCCACCTCTTTGGTCCGAATCGGTTAGATCAGTACCCCAACCGAAGGGTACCAAAAAAGTAGGCATGGTTGGGTCGGATATCAGGGTACCTGTCCCAGTCTTTATCTGTTGAGACATAAAAAAAAACGTGGACCGATCCAGCCCAACCTGACCCCGACCTGCTGGTGGAAATGGGACTTAATTCCCCTTTCACATTAGCACCTACTTAGTCAGGCCCTCATTGGGCCGACACCACAATGCCCCCATTTAGTTTGTTCACATTAGAATTGAGGGAATTGAGGGTGTCTACAGCTATGGTTTTCAGTGTGAGAAAGGTTGTCATAGCAAAGTTTTCTGAAGTCATTTGCCTGTGTGGCAGTTGACGGTCCTTTCACTATGTCTCCGAGTGATCATGTGCCCTGGCTACTTGGCCACGGAGATGTCCCTTTGGCTGACTGGTTAGCATGCATGTAACCAATCTGCATATATAACCAATGTCATTTAAAATACATACAAAACAGACTGTAACTCCCAAAGTTTTCAGAAACATGGATAAAGTTACTGAAGATTATGTCTTTTTGAATGATCAGTTACCTCCATAATCTCCATCCACATGGGACACAAAAATCCATTTTGAGAAATATGATCAATGAAGCAATATTTTCCTACCTCTGCTTTATCCAGTAATAATGAGCATCTTGACATTTTGTCAGATACTTAGATCTTTGGGGAAATTAAAACAGGTTTCACACAAAGCAGTAAAGGGAGGGGTATTGGAGCAGTTGGTCACGTATAGTCTCCGGTTTGCCCCATTCACTGTAGTGAGTGGGGTTGAGCTGCAGTGCTGCTCCGTCTGGGGTCTTATCTGGCTATGGAGCGCCAATCCCTGCGCCGCCGTCTCTATTGGCAGGGTGATAGAGGGTAAGGCCTGGCTTCCCAGATAAACCCACCCTCTGTTCTCCTCCAAGCCTGTCAGGCTTCCTGTTTGCTGCAGGCGTAGTTAAAAAAAAAAAAAAAAGAAAGAAAGAAAGAATTCTCCCACAACTATTAGACATCAACGTGTCTGCAGGTGACAAGCTGGCCTCAAGGTATAGCAAAGATAAAGAACACAGGGAGGAGAAATGGAAGGTAGCATGTAAACAGGTATACAGATGGCAAAGCAGAGGAAAGTAATGACAAGGGAGCTGGGAAAGGATGGAGACACAATTAAGAATATTCGTTTTACCAAGTAATTTACTTTACTGGTGAATCTCAAAATTCTATTTGTTGTGACCAGCAGCAGCTATCAGGTCGATTTGTGGTCACCCATATAACTTAGTAAAAGCTGAACTTTTTTTACATGTTTGGATAGTGGGAAGGGTTAGTGTGTTACTCAAATATTACTCTAAATGCACCAAGCTGTTTCTTGCCCTGTTTTTAATGTGTGTATAATACTTTTTTGTCAGATAAATCACCCATATTTGAATAATCACTGGATAAATTTACTCTGTGTAACATTAAGAGTTCACTCCTTTGGTTTTCTTGAGTTTTTTAGTCAGCTCATGAGCTTGGTGACATGATGGCCTGTGATCACAAATCACTTCAGTTTCAATGATCAGTCAGATCTGAAGTTCATCCAAATACAAAGGAAATGGATGGGCAGGCAATCACTGGAGCAAAGAAGGAAGTCATTATTATGAAAAACAGTCTGGAGATACAAAGAGCCAGGAGAGATGAGAGAAGCCTTGTATATGGCAAAGATATCCCCAAGAAATCTAACATTAGAATGACCAGAAAGCTTGATTTACTTGTGCGAAAAGATAATCTGGGGGCTTAAAAAGGAACAGGAGGAAGAGGATAAATAATTTGAGTGGGTCAGGTGGTAGAACAGGTCAAACAATAACCAGAAGGTTGGCAGTTCAAATCCCAACCCCCCGGTCATCTGCCATTATGTCCTTGGGCAAGACGGAGAAGCCGGTGGCCAGGTTTCCATTAGCCTGCCCCTGGGCAGCTGTGGCTTCACACTTAGTCTGCATCATCAAGTATGAATTAAGGTGTACTCTCAGTATAAGCTGTTTGGGTGTCTGTAAAACGCAAAATGAATCCAATTCATCATTATTATTAGTCAACAGAAGCGTAAACTACATCAGACATATCTTAATGAATAACCTGAGTATAAATAAATCGTTTTACAGGATTAGATCTTTAATTCAAAAACAAATGAAAGTTGAGATTAAGTTTGAATATGTTTTCTGGAGTTGCTGAATATAATTTTGAGTTAGGATGTAACAATACATCAAACTATACAGTAGATACATCAATTCAATGACCAAGGCAACAGCATCAATAAAAATTGAAAATAGGCCGACTGATCAAACACTAATAATGTAATAATTTGTTTAATAAAAAAAAAAAGCTCTTCAGAAAGAATGTTAAATTGTTTTCATTTGCTTTATTCAAACGTTTTTGGTTTAATTTGAGGAAATGCCAATATCCACAGGTGAAGTGTGTAACTATTATAACTTAATAATAAAGTTAGAAAAGTTGAGATTCTACATGAGAGTTAGGTTCATGCAGTATTCTGCTTTGAAGCAATGCTACATAATTTTCTGACTTTGGCGCCCTTTAATGAAGGTTAATTTGGCATCCATCTTGCATCGTGTCTCTTTTCTGACCTCTCTCCAGAAACAGTCACTCCAGTGACCCGTCTTATCTCTTGCTTTGTCTCTTTCTATCTTTCTTTTCCTCACTTCCTGTCATAATGTTCTTTTGGGTTTCTATGAATCAACAAGGGTGGTTCAATACTTGTATTGTTATCCAGTTGCTTTTAAGTAAACCATTATGCAGCTGTAACATGATTCCCTGAACTGGAACACAATGTTGTGAAGTGATGTTTCTCAGTCCGGAAACATTGCAGGGCAACATCTCAGGAAGTTGCACAGTGATGTCAGTGTGCCATCAAAATCAATTGTTTTTTTTTTTAAATCGTGAACGTACTTTTATGTTTGCAAATGAAAATCTGTTTTTTCAGTTTTACAATTTATAGAAATTTTAAAGGCGTCAATGTTTCGGCATTTCAGAAAGCAGGGACTGTAAAGCCTGATTTACACTGTCAGTTAAATGTGAACCAATTCCGATTTTTTGCTCTCATGTGACTCAAGTCAGATCTGCTTTTTGACAATGTAAACAGGAAAAAGACGCATGCATTCGGATCTGTTGAGATCGGATACAAGCTTCATTCATATCTGGAAATAAATCAGATATCAATCGGATATGTGACAATGCGACCGCAGTGTAAACATGCAGATCATATCTTCTTACATATTGTGTTCTGCACGTCATTAAATCTGTGATGATTTAGCTTAATTTTTGGTGCACCATTAAGATGTGGGCAGCAGTTAAATGCGAGAATGGAGGCCCAACAGAGAATGAGAGATGAGGAGGAAAGTGCGACACAGTGGTCGTTTGAGGTGATTTACCTTCTCAGTCTCTGGGGAGAGGAGGAAATTCAAAACAAAATAAAGCCTACAGTTTTGTAAACACTACAGGTACGCATGCGCAATGTTTCAAAAAATAGGATAGTGTAATCGGGAGAAATCCGATATTGGTCACATTATAAAATACGTGTAATCATACATCTAAATTTAAGGCAGCAAATCTGGGCATCAAGACTTGACAGTGTAAATGAAGCTTTAGTGAGTTTTTGAATAATGCACATGTGCAACCTGCAAAATTCACAGCTCCCTCCCCCGCTGGCCACAGCATAACGTTCACGAGCCACTCCGGTGTTTAGCAGACAGCAGGTACAGATTTTCCCATCATGTTACGAATGCAAATAAAGCAGATGTCCTTGTCTGAACATTGCTAACTGCTAGCAGAATGAGAACCTCCCGCTTCCAACATACAATATTGCTTTTACCAGTCAATCACTCTCATTGATCATTCTGGCCTGTTACCCGTTTAACTGACCATTAAACGGGTCCCAAAAAGACAAATGAATATGTAAGGAATCATAATAAATCATAGCGTATGGGGTAGTGAACCCAATTCCATCGATAATTGCAAAAATTGTTGAAAGAAACATCATCTATAACCCCTTTAAAGCTCTATGTACAGAATGTGACAGTCTATGTTCATTAAAAAAAAAGATATTTGTTTCTTAATATTTCTGAATGAGCTGAAGAATAACATCAAGTTTGGGTATTCTTTTCAGTCCTTTTTGTGATTTGACATGAAAAGGGGTGTGTTTATATTTTTTGTATTAATTCATTTACTATATCGATTACTGGCCCAAGAAATGAACTGCATTTAAATCATATTGCCATAATTTGTGATATTGGCAAACATTGAACTGTAAAGTATTTATATGACATCATGAGCAAACTGGTCATTTACTTTCAAGCATACCATGAATTTTTAAACCTGTGTTGATTTGTTACTGTATGCACAGTAAAAGCATTGAAGTCTGCAATAAATAGTTTAAGATTCAATGTAGTTGTCTTCATTTACAGTTTTTCTCAATTGCTAAAACACTAAATCGCATTCTCAAGGCCAATTTTTCAGAAGCCTAAACCAAGGTATCAAATCAGTCCCCTTGTGATCAAAACCTAAAGCACGTTTCACATCACTAGACACTGTTTGCAAACACATTTGCATTGTGATGCACTTGCTGTGCAAAATGTTGAACACATGCTGCACACTTTGATCACAACTAAGACATAGATGTCAACAGGTAAACACAGTGACTCAAAATTACAGTTTTTCTCAATTGCTAAAACACTATTTTTGAAATGTCCCCTCAGTTTTTCACAACTTTAAACACTAATCCCATAACTCAAACTACTTTCCCCAAATCTCTGCTTCTTGCTGCAAAAGGAAGTTATTTACTCAAAACAGCTTCACCTGGCCTCAAAAAGCGACACTATTGTCAAATCATGCCCCAAGCACAGCAAAATGTAAAACACTACAGAGCAATCAGGAAACACTAGAAGGAAAAAAGGAAAACAAAGTTCTCAGAACATCATGCTGTCAAAATGTTTTTCTTTTTATTTACATCAGGCCAAATGCATCATGTCTCAACACAGCAAACTCATAACATAAAGAACAAGAAAAGCACTCAGAGAGCGCCGACCTCCACCAAGCAGCTCTTGCAATGATAAAGAATCCTTCAAAAATTCCTGGATCCTGAAGGTAATCCAGATCACCACCAAAATATAATGGGTACGTCTTTGGGCTGAGACACATGGCTGGTGAAAATTTCAGGTCAATCCGTTCTGAACTTTTTCCGTAAAGTTGCTGACACACAAATGGATAAACAAACCAATGATACCAAAAACATCAACTCCTTGGTGGAGGTAATACAGCAACGTGGTCGATCACAGTTGCATGGATTTCATCTGAAATGAAGGCTCTGCGTCGGACCTAATTTTGCCGTCTTACGTCCCCATCCTTGACCACCTCTGCAACCACCTCTTATGCATACTCTTCCTCTCTGATTTCCTCTATCTGTTGCAAAATCTTGACCTCCCACAGCTTCCTCAACTTGTTTATATTGGTTCTATCATCATCAGCTAAAGGTGAAATCAATTTTGAGTCACTGTGTTTACCTGCTGACACCTGTGTCTTAGTTGTGATCAAAGTGTGCAGCATGTGTTCACCATTTTGCACAGCAAGTGCATCACAATGCAAATGTGTTTGCAAGCAGTGTCTAGTGATGTGAAACATGCTTTAGGTTTTGATCACAAGGGGACTGATTTGATACCTTGGTTTAGGCTTCTGAAAAAATGGCTTTGAGAATGGGATTTAGCGTTTTAGCAACTGAGAAAAACTGTAATTTCACCTTTGCCTGATGATGAGGGAACCAATATACACCAGTTTAGGAAGTTGTGGGACGTCAAGATTTTGCAATGGATAGAGAAAATCAGAGAGGAAGGGTGCGCATAACAGGTGGTTGCAGACATAGTCGAGGATGGGGACGTGGAAGGGGGCAAAATCAGGTCTGACGCAGAGCCTTCATTTGAAATGAAATCCGTGCAACTGTGATCGACCATGTTACTGTATTACCTCCGCCAAGGAGGTTAGCTTTTGGTAGCGTTGGTTTGTGAACTGCGGGTGCTCCGAGTGCTTTTCTAGTACTTGATGTTGTGAGTTCTCCGTGTTGTGACATGATGCATTTGGCCTGATGTAAATTACATTAAAGAAAAAAAAATCGACAGCATTATGTCCTGAGAATTATGTTTTCCTTTTTTCCTTGTAGTGTTTCCTGATTGCTCTGTAGTGTTCCACATTTTGCTGTGCTTGGGGCATGATTTGACAATAGTGTCGCTTTTTGAGGCCAGGTGATGCTGTTTTGAGTCAATAATTTCCTTTTGCAGCAAGAAGAATAGTTTTTGGGAAAGTAGTTTGAGTTATGGGATAAGTGTTTAAAGTTGTGAAAAAGTGAGGGGAAATTTCAAAAATAGTGTTTAGCAATTAAGAAAAACTGTAATTTGATGGAGGTGGCCTGGGATGGGATCAAATTCCCGGCCTGAATTACTGTCCCAGTCCGCCCCTGCCAAGAAGGCTATGTTTTTGGTAGCATTGGTTTGTTTATCCATCTGTCAGCAACTTTACAGAAAAATTTCTAGACGGATTGAGCTAAAATTTCCACCAGTCATGAGCCTCAGCCCAAGAACGAACCCAATACATTTTGGTGGTGATCCGGATCACCTTCTGGATCCAGGAATGTTTTTAAGGATTCTTTATCATTGCGAGAGCTGCTTGGCGGAAGTCTGCGCTCTCTGAGTGCTTTTCTAGCACTTTATGTTACACATTTTGACAGCATAATGTTCTGAGAACAATGTTTTCCTTTTTTCCTTCTAGTGTTTGCTGATTGCTCTGTAGTGTTCTACATTTTGCTGTGCTTGGGGCATGATTTGACAATAGTGTCGCTTTTTGAGGCCAGGTGATGCTGTTTTGAGTCAATAACTTCCTTTTGCAGCAAGAAGCAGCGGTTTTGGGAAAGTAGTTTGAGTATGGGATTAGTGTTTAAAGCTGTGAAAAAGTGAGGGGACATTTCAAAAATAGTGTTTTAGCAATTGAGAAAAACTGTAAAAGGAAAAAAAAAAATTCACAGTGGTCACCACAGGATACTGAACATCAGCAAGAAGCTGTGTCATCTCTTTACATTATGAGATGTTAAACAAAAACTAACTCAAAGAACTGTTCATTTAAAAAGAAATATCAAGACATAAATTTAAGACTGTCAAGGGAATTAATAAACAAATTCTTTCCAATGGCATGACTTACACAGAGAGGTCAGAGAGATGTCAGCTAGCTTGAAAAGATCTATTCACTGAGAAAAGGGTCCCCTTTGATTGGCTCTGGGGGGCTAGATGACTTAATATTTCCAAGCAATTATATTTGTTAAAGGAAAAAAAAAATGAATAAAACATTTAATTTCGATGTTAAATACAAATGCCTGCTTTGCTTGGAGGACAGCCAGCAGTGATTACACCTTTGCTAATTAAGTGATAGCATCTCAGTGTTTTGTTTACAGCTTGCTCGGCTGGTGCTGGTAGAAGAGTACAGATTCATTTTCCACTTTAAATTCTGTTTTAAACTCAAGTCTGCAACTTTCTGTTTTTATTCCATCCCTGTCAAAAAGTAACCGTGGAAAAAGGGGGAACAAAATCAATATGCTGGTGCCTTATGGTCACTGCTTTCCAGCAAACTGAAAAATACGTCTTGTAAAATCCCATCCAAAAACAATATTATTGGTGCATCATTTTAACACATTTATGCCTCCTTTTTCCACCAAAACGCGACAATCTTTGGACTGGATGAAACCTGCATTCCTGGCTGCTGAGTGACAGTGTTTACAGATTTTTAAAAAAGCACAGGTTTCGTAAAATATAGGTTTTCCAAACAATATATGTCTAGTTGTATCACAAACAAATATTATTACAAATGAGTGGTGTTGTTTTTAAAGTGATCCTCACGCATCAGAGCAATTTCAGTGGCATGCTTGTCCCTCTGAAGGGTTTCAACACTGGAAATGTCAAGCTGCAGTCAGACTGACATGAATTATCTCACTCTCAAAATGTCACTCTGTGGAAATAATACTTGCTCTGTAATTGTAATCCTCCCATTCAAACAGCAGAATTGAGTTAGAGTTGGAAGTAATATTTTAAACTCAGTGGTAGCTCACAGCATGCTACATAACATACACTGTGTAAATTCAAAGATGAAAGACACACTGAGGTGAGACGAGGAGGAAAGAGGGAACCCCCAGAGTTTAGGACAAAAGCATGGGGGAGAAAAGGGGGGGCGATGGGACGACATAAGATTTCTTGTGATCTTATCTGCAACTGCACACTGGTTCACACTCACACTGACTTCACATTCTAACAAATAACTTGCATGGGTTGTATAATCAGGCAAACAGATGCTTTCATTACTTTTGAAACAGCTGCATAAAACTTTGAATTAAAAGAAACTTTAACCAACATTGAGATATTACCTTGCCGTCTTTTAACAAATTGTGGAATTTGACAAGGTTTAATGCCATCATTTTCCTGAAGGAAGCAATAAAATTGCCATTTTTGGTGGGGATTCAGGGCTCAAGACTGCAACCAAATGGTCGCATTTTGTGACTTAAATGTGAGCCGGAGCTATGGGATCAAAATCATGCCAGAGACAATTTGTGTGTAAAAAAGATTTTTCATGTAAAATAATGTTTTGCAGTTGTATAAAACAAGTCGTGCTTGTAAAAAAAGTTATGAACCCACAGAATCATTTTGTGGTTGTGTGAGAAACCTTTGTGTGCAGAAATATTATTTGCAAACATGTAGATCAGTTTCGTAGTTGTGTTTTATTTTTCTGTGTGTGTGAAAATTGAATTTGTACCTGTAAAAGTTTCGCCACACAAAAATATCTGTACGAGTGCGACACCTAGGGCTCGTGTGCGACACTGCACCTACGAGCTCACAAAACAGAAACCTACAACCACAAAACTTTTTTACGGATTGAAGACAAGTCAAAGTCGTGCCACTAACAGCCAATCAGGACACTGCATTCTGGCAAGCCAAACAGCCAATGATGTGGTGGATTGGTGATGACGTTTATTTTTGGGGACGAAGACGATGCCGTTAGCAAAGGCTCTTGGCTGCTAGCAGTCAGAGCGCAGGGGGAGGTACATACTTGTAGCAAGAGGGAGGCTGTTCAATCCGAAGCCGGCCACTGATCTGATCACTAACAGGCCTGCTGGAGAAGGCGGCTACTGGCAGAAGAACTTGGCCGGTTATTTTGGTGTTGATCGCCGCAGCTTATTGGATCATCCGTCTTGCTGAACGTGCGTTAGCTTTGGAGAGGCTAACGACTAGCACATCTCGGATAGTCCCACTGGATTGTGTTCTCCCTCCGCATGTACATGAATGTTGGGGGATGAGTTGTGTTGTGATGAAAGACTGAGGCTAAGCCGTTTAAGTGCTTAAACGGGCATGATACCTTTTACCAGGCGTTCAACAAGGGGCTTTTATTTGCCCATTTATTATTATTTTAACTGGTAAAGGAGGACGTGTAAATGCCAAGTTGACAGGTAAACTGCCTTGTATGGATAACTTCACTGTTTATTGAGAAAAGCAGTTTGTCAGGTATGTTCAGTTTTAGCCACAGATATTTTCTTTATCCATTTCTTTGTCACTGAAATGCAACTAAGGTTGTTTTTTTTTTTTTTTCCAGACATTGATAAAGCTGGAGTTCACATGATTGTCTGTGTCTCATTCATTCACAACTGATCAGTAAACATAAACAACTGATCAATTATCCAGCGTCTAACGTGTCAGCTGGAATCTCAGATAGGTTATCTAATTTTTAGTTTACTTTGTTCATTAAACAGATTTTTTTTTATTCAATGATAAATGTTACTATAATACAATGTTGTTTTAATGTCTTTTTTTCAACTTTGAAAAGCAAGAGGTCGATTCATGATAGATTTAACATAAACCAAAAATCAACATTATTTCAAGAAAGGGAAGCCATCGCCAGCAGGTAGTACTGAATAAAAACAATAGGAACTTTATTAAAGAAATAAACATGGTACTAAAGTAATATAAGTGGAAAAATAGGCTCAATAAATGCTCAAATAAAAGCAATAAAATAAAAGAACTAAAATGCAAAAAGGCGCTTGTGATGGCTGGCGCCTTCACTGGCTGTGGATCCATCCCGGTCCGTGGCCTCTGCACTCCTGGCCAAAGGCTCCTTCGGGACTTCACAGCTCCGTCTGGCCCGGGCAGCCGCTCCTCCACTCTGGCCGTTGGCCTCCTCTTGGGGTCCACAACCGTCCTCCGACTCCCGAGCCATGTTTCTCCACCGCCACCATCCCCTGAGCCCGCAGGGGGATCAGACGTCCTCCGCCAACCTGTCCTGCTCCCCTGTCTCTCTCTCGGGACTCTGTAAATTTCCCGTATTTTAATAACAGCCTATTTGAAGAAAAAAAAAATCCTCTGCTTCTCCAAACTGACTTCACCAGCTTCAGGAGAACCGTCACCTGCAGGAGCCTGGAACAGTGTGGTGAAACGCATCCACCAAAAAACACGTTGTCCTCATTATTTATGAAGTTTATGATATCTGTAAAGCCTTTAAGCCCGATTGACACCACGTGCGCGTGCGTGCGTCGTGGTCCGTCAACTTATGCCGGTAGGGTTTTTCTGTGTGATGCGGACAACTGCGCGCTTCTGGGTTTCAACATTGTTCCAACATTGTTCATGTAAAACAATCCTCTGCATTCTGAAGGTGTGATGCTTGTAGGAGCCATAAATAGCGTTTTGGTGTTTGATCTGGGGTTGATAATTATTTTAATTTTGGTTGTCATGGTGACGTCTGGCATGGGTGACGTGGTGGTAATCAGTGACATTGAGCTGTCACTGTCACACGGGAGAGAGAGGAGGGCTGGGTAGCAAGCATTTTTTTTATCCCTACACAAAGCTTGTGGGCGTTAAGTTAAGTGTGCTGTTATGAAACAGTTTGTCCCGCATCAGGTGAGCTATAAGGCGCCTTAATGAAAGAGAAACGCAGCCGAGCCTTGTGCGTAATTTTTATGGAAGCACCAGGGCTTCATGCAAATAGCGAGATGAAGCCATCCCCTGCCTCCAGTGTCTGTGGAAGTCACAATGCTTAAAGCCGTGACTGTGTCGATGTCGGGGGATCCCTGCGTCATTAGTGAATCCCAGAGACACACGAGTGAATATCAGAAATTAGAAGTTTGGTAGGCTGATGTAAATAAAACGTTTAACTTACATACCAGTAATGTGAAATAAAGAGTAAACGTGTTAATTGAAAATATATGCAAAATAAATAAACGTGCGTCATATACAATTTAGTCCTTTTATTTAGGCTGTAAAATAATGTAGGAATGTTCACAAATGATGTGTCAACAATGATGATCAGAATCTGATCGGCCTGGTAGTAATAAAGTGGCTCTTTAAGATTTTCTATAGCCTATTGTGTCTGATTTTATGTGGCCCAGCGTCCCACTTTGGGCATCAAACGTGTTTTTAACACCGACATCGCGTTTGATCTGGACGGGCTGGCACAGATAGGCGATGTGGACTCCCTGGAAGTCGAGCCCATTAAAACTGAAAATGTTCTAGGTAGCTCTGGCTATTCACATCAGTGACAGGAACACAAAGAATTTTACATTACTTTCCTTATTAACCAGATAACCGCACATGCCTTTTATAAAAGACTTCAGCCGTCGCTTTTTCTTTCTTTTTTTTACGACTGCAGCAATCAAGTAAACAGTAGGCTATGTAGTGGCAGCTTACTGCACAACCTGCCAGTAAAACACGATTTTGCTTTTCTTTCTTTCTTTTTTATTTTTAAGGGGGCTTTGACACGGTAACTACAGCATTATACGACTCAGCTTTAAATGGTTGCCAGCTTCCAGTGGGACCAGCCAAGATGTGCTAGTCGTTAGCCTTTTCAAAGCTAACACACGTCCAGTACAATATACGATTCAATAAGCTGCGGCGATCAACACCAAAATAACCGGCCAAGTTCTTCTGCCAGTAGCCGCCTTCTCCAGCAGGCCTGTTAGTGATCAGATCAGTGGCCGGCTTCGGATTGAACAGCCTCCCTCTTGCTACAAGTATGTACCTCCCCCTGCGCTCTGACTGCTAGCAGCCAAGAGCCTTTGCTAACGGCATCGTCTTCGTCCCCAAAAATAAACGTCATCACCAATCCACCACATCATTGGCTGTTTGGCTTGCCAGAATGCAGTGTCCTGATTGGCTGTTAGTGGCACGATTTTGACTTGTCTTCAATCCGTAAAAAAGTTTTGTGGTTGTAGGTTTCTGTTTTGTGAGCTCGTAGGTGCAGTGTCGCACACGAGCCCTAGGTGTCGCACTCGTACAGATATTTTTGTGTGGCGAAACTTTTACAGGTACAAATTCAATTTTCACACACATAGAAAAATAAAACACAACATGAAACTGATCTACATGTTGGCAAATAATATTTCTGCACACAAAGGTTTCTCACAGAACCACAAAATGATTCTGTGGGTTCATAACTTTTTTTTACAAGCACGACTTGTTTTATACAACTTCAAAACATTATTTTACATGAAAAATCTTTTTTACACACAAATTGTCTCTGGCATGATTTTGATCCCATACAGCAAGTAAATTTTTCATACACTTTTGCATGTGCGACCAATAAAATGTGCCGTTTTTTGCCGACAGACTTCCACACCAGGTCCGCGTGGGCTGTGTTGCATGTGTGGTGCCATTTCAATCGATGGTTTAACTCCACACCGGGCACACCAGAAGTCATCAGCGTCTCGTCGCGTTGTCGGGTCTATTTATGACAGCACATGCCTCCAACGCGTCAAGCTCTAAGCAGTGTAGCCGTGTAGCCAGGACCAGACAGGAAATCAGACACGGGAGCAGTGTAAAGCATCTGGTGAATTTCAAAATAAAAGCCCCCGCAGATTTGCGATGGCTGAATTATCAGTGACATTAGATTAGAAGTCAATCATCAGGGGGTCTGAGTAGGTTTTTTTCCATCATGGACCCTCTTTATCATGATTGTTATCATGTGAACTGGTGACATCATGCATGACCTTGCAATTTTGTCATCTGTTCCTGGTCCCTTTATCATCATTTCTTTCTCATTAATCTATTTTTATTTATTTGAGTGGAATGAGTCATATGTTAAATATTTTAATGGGCAAAAATACTGAAACAAATAAATAGAGGTAAATTTGTCTTGGAATTTTTCTCTACCTTTTTGCTGATCCGATCCATGACTCAAAAACTGCAAACCTCTTCAAACCGTGAAGTCATTGATCCATTGCACCTCTACCAACAACATACAAGGACCTGGCACCACACAACTAAAACATGGCACTTAGAGTAAACACAGAACCAGTCTGGAACATAAATGTGCTGTGACCTGTGAACATTGTAGTTTCTGCATTTATTGTTCAAGTATTTTTCAGTAATTCAGTGAAAATGAGGAAATGTGAACATTTGCATTGCAAGTTGATTTTGGTGTGCGCCCCTAAATTTTCTTCTTGTGCTCATAAACATTTGAGTTAGGGGCCACTGTGCTCTTTGTAAAAAAGTTAGTCTGGAGCCCTGGGATTGTATTCATTACCTTACATTTTGTATAACTGATACTATATCTTTTTTAGACGGCCTTCCATAGAAATGGCTCCAAAAATAGCAAACCACCAACCCTGAGACACTGGACGATTGCTACTGACTTAAGAAAGTGAGAAAATGAATATTAAGGAAAAAAATGGCTTAGTTATAATCATACATTTACACAAAATCTATCTGGTTTTACAAAATATAAACATATTAACAGTGCCTTACTGTGCACATCTACACAGTAGACCAATATATTGATCTACAGTAGATCATAATGATGAATTGTGATGGACTATTAATCACAGCCTTTTGCTTTCCATGGGAGGACAGTACTACAGGTCCATAAAATTGAGTCTGATGCGGAAGTGCTGAAAAATTGTAGTTCACTCCTCATCCACTAGGGGCTGCTACAGAGGGGAGTCAATCCTCAGACTGCCATGTTAAAAAGGCCAAGTTCACAGCAGAAATAAACGTGTTTACAGCCTGGTTCAAAAAATAATTTTAGGTTCATTAGCTTAAGTTTACCTTCATGTAAACTGTGAGGGGGTACATTTTTTTTGTAACTCATCTGTTTAGATATTAGGCTACTTATCTAGAAATTATTCATAATTATGGGCGTGTCCTTTTGATTGACAGGCAGCAGACCCACTGCTGGCGTTAGCACTAGTAGCTAGTGGTTAGCTCCCTGTTTTCTCCCAGCACAACAGCAGTCTGTTAGCTGGTTAACAGCCTGACCTACCTGTAACCCACCTATCTTTGTTAGCTTTTATTTGCTGTGGATTAGTTCAGTTAGCTCTTAGCTCAGAGCCCCTCGGCTGTCAATCATTTACTCCCATGCTTACAGGCCCCCTCTCTTCGCCCATTTTTGTATTTTCCAGGAAGGACAACACTTGCGATTCGGCTAAGATGGCGACTGCCCAAAACTGCCCTCAATTTAGCTCTTCAAAAACTAATAGGGCATGTGAGTGGATAACTTGTCCCTCTTTATCATACACTATCTATGATTAGTATATAAATTGCATCTTAAAAACAGGCATTGAAAAATATGTTTTTGATACAATCACAGTATCATTTAGATCAATACTCTTTGGGAAGCTGCTAAAATATGATACGACCATGAGTCATGTCTCTCAGAAATAATACACAGTATGTCGCCTATCTTCAAGACTTAATTTTACTGCGAGGATTTACTGAGAAACCAGAGGGATTCAGTTCAAGGATGTTTTCTGTTGTGTGTAGCAATTGACATTTTGGTGTTTTGTCTTTTCACTCACTTTTTTTTCTTTTTTTTTTTGTTCACTCTTTATCTTCTCTTTTCTTTACTTTCTCTTTCCCCATCCAGTAATGAAATAAACATTCAAAAGGAAGGTCATTGAATTCAGATGATCAAGAAGAGCGTTATTCATAAGATGTGTTAAAATGCTTTCTGACTCAGTTATGACCCTTTCTTACTTAGTGATTAACACAATCTAGGGCTGGGCGATACGGCTGAAATCAATATCATTATTGAGCAGTTCACCTCGGTAACAATAAATGGATGATAACTTGTTACAAACTGGATGGGGTGGAGTCACATGATTACAGACAGTACAGTGCATGTAGCTCAACATCTTAAAGGGACATGAGTACAGCCTATCAACAGCCTAAACAGACAAAAACAAGTTTTCTTTTAATTTTATTAAAACACCGAATATACTGACAGGGGCAAAATTACGTCGGTTATCTCTGTGAATTTTGGTGTCAGTAGCCCAGCCCTAATACAATCACAAAGGCAATAATAAAAAAGGTTGCTTTAAAGCAACAGCTGTCTTTGTCATAAATGAGTTGAGTTACAGAAATCAAGCAGTAGCTAAAAGGATCTATTCAGATTAACTTCAGTTCAATATTTACTAATATTGTACGGAATACCTATTAGGAAACACTGGAACCATCAATTCATAAAAAGAGCTGCATTCTCCCAGTTTGCCAGGGAACCATGCCATCTGTGGACAATCTGAGGTCACTGTGAATGTGGGGTAAGCATCCACTTCAGAGCCTGAGCTGTGTGCCAGGCAGCAAGGAGGACAGTGAACTGGCAGATCAGACCACCTGGCCCTGCCAGACTGTCAGCCTATTTATACCCAAGACAGCAATTTGCACCAGAAACCCTCAGCACCGCTGACAAGGAGATCCAGAGGAGGGGGAAGACGCTGTGAAGTTATCATGAGGGAGAAACAAGCAATCTAATATAGATTCTGTTGACCTTCTGCCATCTTTTCCCTGTGAGGCTCTCCCAAAGGAGAAAACCAATGACAGCATTTTCTTTTCTGCCTGCTGTCACCTCATCCACCAGAGGAAAAACATTAATGATCTGCATAAGAATGCTGGCTATAGCTTTACTCATGTTTTGCTGTTGAGGAAGCGATGCCATGGGGCAGTGGACAATGTTTGTAATAACATACATGTCTTACAACTGTTTGACAAATATTGCACAAGTTTTATTTCCCATATTCTGGCTTTTTATCTATAAAAGCTCTGAATCAAGAGACATTCAGTGTGCAATGTACTTGTTTTGAAGAAGTGAAAAAAAAAACAAACTAACCAAAAAAGGTTTTATGAATTGGTGCGGCAATAGTGTGATTCTAATGTAATCTATTTTAATCTGCTTTTGCAGTTTTTTTCTGTCACTAAATCTATTGTATTGCTTATTTCCTTTTATTACTTTTAATTAGAGAAAAGGCCAAATTCACAATAGTAATTCAATAGGAAACTAAAGAAGCTAATAATAAATAAAAATGTACAAAATTATAATTTAGTGACACAAAATATTGCTTTAGAATTATGGTTGAAAATAATAATTTTAAAAAACAAGAAAACAAAACTATCCCAAACACATTAGAACTCCTTTCCCATTAATAGTGGACCAAAATACCTGTCAACAGGTGCAGAGTTCCAAGACCAAAACCACTGCTGAGCAAAATAAACATAAAAGCTTGTCTCAGTTTAGTCGGAAAGCATCTTGATGATCCCCAAGACTTCTGGGAAAATACTCAGTGGACTGAAGAGACAAAAGTTGAACTTTTTGGAAGGTGTAGGTCCCATCACATCTGGCATAAAAGTAACACGGCATTTCAGAAAAAGAACATCATACCAAAAGTAAAATATGGTGGTTTTAGGTTGATGGTCTGGGGCTGTTTTGCAGCTTAAGGACCTGGAAGACTTGCTGTGGTAAATGGAGCCATAAATTCTGCTGTCTCCTATATAAACTGTATATACATACATACATATAAAACCTTGTCAAATGGACATTGGTAGAATTAACCATCAATTATCGATTTAATCATTAAGAAATGCATGTTAAAAAAAAAATGATAAACACATACCACAGGCAGACTGTTTTTTCTAAAATACGTATTAATTTCAACTCACCACTGCTCTACAGCCTCAATCATGTTCTCGGCAAGAAGGTCAGCAGTGTTGGCATGTTACGGTGAGGTAGCTCTTTCCTGTTAAAGTGGTCCAACAGTCTGTTGTTATAGCAACGATAGCTGCTGTGGCTAACTTGTTTAGCAGTTCCTGCTTTTGCTTCTCGTGTTTTAATGAGCCTGGTAACGGTGCGCTATGAAGGAAACTGATAGACAGGTTCAAGTAAATTCATCAAATCTGAGAAACTTTTCCCATCAACTACACTTCAGCAACATATTCACTTTGATCATTTTACAGATTACCTCCGTTATTTTGTCTGCCTGCTTTGCATCACAGCTGCTCCAGCTTCAGACTGAGACAATGGTGGGTTGAACGGAGAATTCATTACCTTTGAGCTCGGTTGGATGAGCATTTTTTAAATGGTACGTCATGGGAGTTGTTGTCGAGCTGTTTTTTCAAAGCTTGCAGGCTGCTGTCTTCTCTGCTGTCTTACGATAACCCCCCTCCGCTGGTAGGATATTTTATTACCACCACATCGTAAAATTTAGACGTACACTACATCACACAGTTGGATTATCGAAAACAAAATTGCGTGATTTTTATTCTTTAAAGGTACTGCTAAATGAAGAAAATACATTGACTTTTGTTTTTCAAGTCAGCGGCTAAAAACCAAGCCAGTCCTGAACAGACCTGAATTTCAGCTTCACATTACGACAGTTGTGAAGTCAGCCTGTTATCACTTAACTCATTGACAGCCAAACATTTTCAGGGCAGAGTGCTCCATATTGCCAAGATTTTAAGCGTTTTCACTGATTTTTGGAGAGCCACAGAACATTGTGTGCTATGTCTATGCAACATATCACAACATATTGTTTGACAGAAACATCTGTCTTTCTATCCCTCCCTCCCTCGTTCTGTCTATCCATCCACTTCTGCTTCGCTTACGCCACTCATTTCCCATTTGCCACTCATACGCCTCCCACAACCAGTAAATCAAGGTTACAGAGCTATATTTCCCATTTTTTTTAGTATGAACAACTGTTAATTAATTTTATTTCTCGCATTTTCTTATGTTATTTTAGATTTTTCTTATTTTTTACAATTTCTTTATAAAGTTTGTCTTCTTCTGCACACCGCTGTAATTCTTTTAATGTTGTATGCCAAACACCTGAAATGGTTCTGCATGAAATGTGAGACCCAAGTAAACTTGCCTCACATTACAGAAACTAAACATACAGCTTTTAGCAGTCGCATTATCCTTACACAGTATTAACCAGTAATTATCTTTAATAATAGTGTAGCCTGATAAAATAAAGAAATTATAACAAAGAGGAGTGAAAACTAGGATTTAGGCTTAAAATCAAAAACTTAGCAGGATGAATTGGGTTAGGAGTCATGTGTAGAATTGGGAGGGGTGTATACAGTATGTTTGCATGTGAATGTGTGTGCATGTGTGTTTCATGTTATACTGTATGCTTGGACGTGTGAAGGCTTTTTTTATTCTAATATACATTTGTTTTTATTATGTCAATAACTTTGTGTTCCCTTTTAATGGTATGAAAAGTGCTATATAAATAAAGTCTGACTTAATTTGAAGTGCAAAACTGAGTGAAGCTGCCATTCTTCTGAACACAGAGGAAAAAATATGCCATCAGGTGAACAGAAACAGTGGTGATCGGACAAAGAAGGGGATTAGACAAAGAACTGCAAAAAAAAAAGAAAAGAAAAGAAAAGAAAAGAAAAGAAAAGAAAAGAAAAGAAAAGAAAAGAAAAGAAAAGAAAAAAAAGGAAAAATATATGAACTTTGGTTAAAATTTTGACTTCACTAACAAATTTCAAATGTACAATGATTTAATTGAATGACGTGTGTCCACACGTATTTTTTAAATTAAGTTTTTTTTCAACTTTCTATTTTACAAAAGATTATATGTATACATTTTAATAACATTTAAATGATCTGTTTTAATGTGATTAAATCCATTCATACTAAGTCTGAGAGAAAAGAATCACAATAACTTGACTTAACAATGAACTGAAGCTGCAACACGGGATGAAAATTTGAGGGTAAGATTCATCATTAATGACAATTTATTGTAAATTAATCATATGTATTTAAATTTTTGTCGAATTAAATCAGTCCCACTATTGCTGTCAGGGCAGATTGTGCCTCAACATAAGGTATTTTAATTTATTTGAAAGAAACCACAGATGTGGTTAATGTGTCAACAGGAGAGAAAAATGAGGGGGAAAAGCAGTAGTTATCAGGAGGCACCTTTTTTAATTAACAGACATCCTGTCCTTTAGCTCTCCAATGAGGGTAGCAAGGAAACTGAAGACATTGTAATTAGTTATTGAGTGGGATTCATGCCTGCAGCTGTGGACAATGTCAGCCAGTGTAACGTGAGAGATTCAGTGGATTGGTGACATTAGTCTATTTGGTTTCTGTCGCCTCTCGACACACCCATGGCAGTTTTAGATAGTGTCAGGCTGTCTGGCTTTGGCTGTCCATCAACAACATGCTCAAGTCTAAACAGAACTTAACTTCTGAACTTCAAATCAATGAAAATGTATAACTTAGTTGATCAATAGTTTTCTATCAAAAAAAGAAAAATCCTGTATCATAAACTCTTCAAACTATAATTTCACATCTCTTAGTCATGATAAGCAAAATGTACATTTCAATGCAGCAAAAAGCCAAAAAAACATGATCCTCTTAAAGAGAAGCACATGTTCAGTTAAATTACTTTTAATACCTGCAATGTTGCACACAGCGAAGCAACAGTGTCGCCATGGGAACACTTTGGCACCTACGAGTGTTATGCAGAGCAGGAGCTCAGTGTTGTTGAGCTGTGAGAACAGGTGGGGAGCTTGTATGTGTTTGTGCATGCGCACATGAGCACAGGATTATGCTCCCAGGTTGTGTATCTGTGCATGTAGATGCATTTGTCTAAGGGTCCCAGTGGTACACAAGTGCAAAGGAGAGAGAAATGCAAAGTTGGCAAAGTGAATGTGACAAATGCGCGATACTTGGACTCTTGCAGCATCTCCATTTCCTGCTGGCTCAGGACTGGACAGGGATCATAGGAAGGAACAGCAGAGTATCCCAAGCTGATAAAAGCTCAGATTCATAGTTGCAAAAGTGGCAGGTCCTTTGACAGTTTGCATTTATGGCTCAGGATTATCGGCCATCTTCTTACAAGATTTCCATCATGATATTTCTATTTATTTATTTGACATGAAACTCTTATCTACAAATCTAGACACCTGTCTCCCTGAACTAGGAAGCAGAGCATGAAGCTGTAATGTAGCAAGCTGACATATTGGGAAATATGCTCATTCAGTGTCTGGAAGTGAGTTAGATAAGATTGACACCTCTCTTATACCTGTGAATTAAACATGAAGCTAAGTAGCTTAGCTTAGTGTAAAACAGAGAGACTGGTTCTCTTTAATGCTTCAAAGATCCCCTCACCAGCAACCTGTGCATATTAATAACTAGCAGTTCTTTATGAGCAATTGCTGGGCAACTGACATTAAGTGCGGGAAGCAATAGCTGAAGCATTGTTCATTTGCTACACCAGCAACGTACAGTACTGTTCAGGATCACAGTGGGGCAGGAGTCTATCCCAGTTGATAGGATGCAAGAAGCAGGCTTTGTTTTGAAGAGACAGCCGGTCTGTCAAAAAGCCAACCTAAAAACTGACAACCATACACACTCATGCTCTGAGTGAATTTGGAAACACCATTTAATCAAACATGCATGGTTTTGGACTGTGGGAGGAAATTGGAGCAGCTGGAGAAAACTCTCACAGGTAGAAGGAGCAAACACCACATGGAAAAGCCTCAAACAAGTGACAGTGCTAACCATTGCTTAGAGCAGCTATAAATATTTCAATGTGGTAAACATGTTGTTTGGACCCATCATGCTGAATTTGCTGTGTAATTGCATGTTTTTCATGGAAAACTGAAAAACTGCCACACACAGCTTCCAGTCATTTATAACAAAATAACAATAAAAGTAATCATTTTTCCTCTGGCACCACACGCAGAAAAACATAGTCAAACATGTGCAAAACAATAAAAGAAAAAACTGAAACTGCTTTATAAACGGAAGGTTTTCTGTATTTACCATATTTTCCATCACATGAATATAATGCGTTGTTTAGAAAATGGTATATAAGGTCCTTTAGGGGTGACGTACGGCTTTCTGCCAGGACTTGAGGAGAAAACATACAACATAGTCTCATTTAATACAGTTTTGCAGAGTGGCTTTACCAATGAAATTGTCAAAATACTGTATGTCAAAATATGTTATCTTTGCATTGTGCGTTTGTGTGTGATGTTTCAGCTATGTAAACATATATAATTAGAAACAAAGGCGCATACCTCTGCCAGGGGCATATCCTCCAATGGTGAAAAATCCTTTAGAAAATTCTTGAATCTTGATGGACTCGTTTATTTCAATATCCAAACACGGGAGAGGAGATTTAAATTTGCGTCATTGCCGTGAGGCCTGTGAGACATTGGCGCTGTTGCAGGTTTAGCGCTCCTAGTGGCCAAAAGTTACACAGTATAACGTTAAGCATATCAGGTGATGTGTGTCTCTGTAATGAGAAGGGGTGTGGTCTAATGACATCAACACCCTATATAAGGTGTATTAGGCAAACAGAATTATTAGGCAACTTAACAAAAAAACAAATATATACCCATTTCAATTATTTATTTTCACCAGGAAAACTAATATAACAGCTCAACATTCATAAATATACATTTCTGACATTCAAATGCAAAACAAAACAAAAACAAATCAGTGACTAATATAGCCACCTTTCTTTGCAAGGACACTCAAAAGCCTGCCATCCATGGATCCTGTCAGTGTTTTGATCTGTTCACGATCAACATTGCGTGCAGCAGCAACCACAGCCTCCCAGACACTGTTCAGAGATGTGCACTGTTTTCCCTCCTTGTAAATCTCACATTTGATGAGGGACCACAGATTCTCTATGGGGTTCAGATCAGGTGAACAAGGAGGCCATGTCATTAGTTTTTCTTCTTTTAGACCCTTTCTTGCCAGCCACGCTGTGGAGTACTTGGATGCGTGTGATGGAGCATTGTCCTGCATGAAAATCATGTTTTTCTTGAAGGGTGCGGACTTCCAGAAACTGGCAGTAGGACTGGGAGTTGAGCTTGACTCCATCCTCAACCTGAAAAGGCCCCACAAGCTCATCTTTGATGATACCAGCCCATACCAGTACCCCACCTCCACCTTGCTGGCGTCTGAGTCGGACTGGAGCTCTCTGCCCTTTACCAATCCAGCCACGGGTCCATCCATCTGGCCCATCAAGACTCACTCTCATTTCATCAGGCAAGAAAACGATTTAGGCAGATGCGCTTATTAACTGATGTGAGTCTGAAGAAGCGCGGATGCCCGAAACACTACTCACTCTGCTCTGCAATAAATATTCATGGGAGCTACATCCAGCTTGTGCGGATCCATTTTTTTCCTTTTTGTCGGGGTTCAAACAAGCACCACGGTGCTGCGGTCTGTTTAAAAACACCAACTTTAGCTGCATTTTGAGGGGATTTGGGTGCATCAGACAAATTATCATGAAATAAACTCCTAAAAAATGTTTATTTTTGACAGGGTTTTTTTTTTTTTACACTAGTCTGAAAGAAAACCTGTTGAAGGAGGGAAAAAACAAAAATCTCAAAATTGACCAGGCGATGAAAAAACTGGGTTTTTATCTGTAGTAAAATTCCTGACCTTGTGACATTACGTTTCTACTTCAATCCATGACAGATTAGCAGTTACTGCTAATCATGATCAACAAACACTTGCCCACCAAGAAAGACTTGTTGGCTTGACTTGTCATGAGACGGCGGGATCCCTTTCAAATCTCAGGTCAGTGAGAGAAACTCTAATTGAAAGAGCCTAACCGACCTGGCCGAGGGAGAAGTGTTATTAACTGATCTGTGGATAGACTTGTTGGCTTCTAAATTGGAGGAAGAAGTGTAGACCTGATTCTAGATAATCCCTCCATCCTAACACGGTCAGAGTTGGGCACAACATGGCAGCTTGATACAGCTGGCAGGCCCAGTATCACCAAGCTGAATCGAAGTGGAAACGTGCTCCTGGAGACACCTCAAAATATTCCACTTTAATAACCTGACAGCTTCAGTAAGCTAAGAACTGACTGCAAAGCATTTACTGTATATGGTTTTAAGAAATGTATGTTAAATGGTAGATCGACTGTAAATAATATCTGCTCTATGTCTCCTACAATAAATATCTTCAGGGTGCTTGTCAGCAAGCACATGGGGTCTGAGAGAGTACACGTGGTCAGAGCGCTGAGAGCCACAGCAGCAACTTGTGATGACACATGAGAATAAAAAGAAGGAAAGGAAATGAGGGTGCAACTCGGCTTGGCTGAGATCTGACATAAGATCTTTTCATCTTCCGCCTTCGGTTCTTCACTACGAAAACAAAACAGCTGCAAAATAAAATTCAGCATGGAATCTGTGAGCTCAATTTGGCAGAACTTTAATTTCCTCCCTTGTAAAGCAATAAGTAGAGGACATCACAATGTTGTCAATATCATATTGAAATGTATTCAAGGTAAAATTAGAGTGTGGAATTAATCAGTAACAAGCCAATATTCAGGTCCCTGATTCTATTTTCTGTACATAAGGAAGCATAAATCATTGTGAACCTCATTAAATGCCCAGCAAGTTCGAGGTAATTTTCCCGGGAGGCTGCTTGGCTCAGAGCCCCCAAATTCACATGACTGTCTCTGGCCTCTGCAGGACCTGGCAGTGCTGAGAAAATGAGAGCGAGGCAAATCAGACAGAGCAGCAGATACAGACAGAATCAGATAGAGGGCTAGCAGGAGGGAGAGATGGATGACTGGGTCCTGAATTATGAGCTCTCGCTTCAGCCTGTGAGAGTGACCCAGGAAGCAGTGTACATGGAGAACTCACACCCTGCTTTTCAGTCTCATCTTGCATAAAACGCACTTCAAGCCTGCACCTCCACAGTCATCATGAAATTATGTTCTAACATATCATCCTGCTCAAGTCTAATATTAGACAGGATGAAAATGCTGCTGAAATGACAGGAGCAAAACTTCATGTTTGAAATGGGAGCGTTCCCTCATTAGTCAGGATTTCTGCCTTCGTAGTATCAACAGCCACATACCAAGCTACGGAGTTCAAGCCAAAAATAATTAAGGGCAAGCTAATGGTTTTCATTGGAGTGTTATAATGGAATACTTTGTTTCAGCCTTTGACTCTAATATAGCAATAAGCCCAGAGAAGTAGTGGGTTAGGGCGATTTTACTCACAGATTCAAGGGGCTTATTGCTTTTAAAAAACCCTACATATTGTCTATAAAATAAATGTGAACACACACACACACACACACACAAAATCAACAATTTATTTCTAATAATGAAACAATACAATTGAGAACTATTTGTTCTCCCACCACACAAGGTTGAGTAGGCAGCATGGTTGCCAAGCAACTCTAAGACTAATTCACTATCATCAATTCCCATCAGGCGACCTGGTCTCGTTAATAGTGTGACTTTCATTCGTAGTGCAATTGTGAAAATAGTGTTTAGTTATTTTGGAGGAACGGTGGTGTGCGTTTGGCACCAGGTGTGGTTTTGTGCAGATGTGTAATGTTGGTTGAGCCACTGCCTGAGGCAGGATATTGAAAATTATGCTTCCACTTTAGCAAAATGAGACTCATGGCCAACCAACATGTGAATGGCACTACCCAACTCTAGGATGCAGTGAGGTTAGGGATCACCAATGACAGAGAGCCGAATAACAATGAGCAAGCTTTTTTTGCTCGTTGTTTGTCTTTTCTTTTCATTCAGAAAGTCTTCATGCTGTACAACCTGAAGGTTGAAAGGTTAAAAGGTTCAGCTCATTTCACATGCAGTGTGACCGCAAACTCAGACTGGCTGAATGTTGCAACCCTACTCTGAAGAGAATCCCCAATCATTGTCTAGTGGACAGTTAGGTATGAAAATGTCCTTAAAGATTTGTGCACAATTTCCTCTGATAGAAAGTATGCTGCAAAAAGAAAATATGAAAAAAAAAAAAAACACAGACTATTCCTTGTTTTAATAAAGTTATAATTCATTTAGATTCTCCAAGCATTTGTGAATGGAAGCAATACTTTAAAGTTTTTTAAGGAAATTTTCCCTGTTTCATGTTTTTTAGTTAAATGCTTTTAGCATGCTCCTCCAAACTAACTTCACAAAAAAATGTGAAATAAGTATGAATAACCAGGAGGCCCCAACATTCAGTTTCATGTCGGGCACGCAAATCTCACTGCAACATTAAGTCAATGGTGAAGCTTTTTCATAGGCCCTGCACAACTTTTTTTTATTCTTGAACTGTAAAATAAAAGCACAAGTTAGACTGTTTTTTGATGCAGGTTTATTTTTTTTCTTACTTCATAAATACTACTTACACAATAAAAGATTTCAATCTAATAATTCTCTAAAAAGCTCTCTAATTACATAGGCTAATTTATTTTATGTGTAGACATTTGGGGTGGGGTGGGGTATTAGATCATTTGTAATTAATCTTGACCACGGAGTATTGTGCTGTTTCATATGTTTGATTAAGAGAATAATTTTATCCCCCTTCAGTAAATACATCCTCCTATAACCTAGGTAGTGTTTAGAAGAAAGTAGGAAACCACACTACCACACAAATGTTGTACTAACTGGACTTTCCTGCAATTTTGATTCAGACAGTGCAAAGCTTTTTTAAAGGTAGAGTCCGAAGTTTCCCCCTGTAAATAAACGCAAGACTTGTGTGGGTGAAAACCGGCTTACTGTAATCCACACCTTTGGGCCTCTGCCTTCGTGTGGCAGCGAGTTTTGTTTGCAATCCCCCCTCCCCGGACTGTATTTCACCTTTTCCCTTTGTTTTGGTGTGTTCAGGACGTTTCTGGGTGGAGATTTGCATGTTGTCTCCAGCCAATGACAGAGCTAAGGGCATAGCGCTCTGTTGGGACAAACTCATTGATTGGAGCAAACTTTTTTTTTTTTTTTAAACGTCTATACTGGGCACCAGATTCATTAAAATTCTCAATTAAAAATGCGGATGCAGCGAAGGAAAGGAAGTATTTTGGGGCGGAAAGAGCTTTAATGCACCCTCGAAAACCAGGGTTAATATTGGTTTGGCTTTCACCCACTTTCAAGCTTTGAAGGAGAGGCTTGGGGCTGAATAGCAATGTGGCCTGTAGCCCGAGGGGAGGGGTCTCAGTTTGAATAGTGTTTACAAACAGAAAAGGGTGAAAACTCTACCTTTAAAGTGCTGATGACACGTTTTTGACATTTTTTTACATGTTTTATAGATCAAAACGTTCTTCATGATGATCTATGTAACAAAAACAGCCACAGCTACATAGGTGAGTTATTAGAAAAGATTGCTACATTTCAGCACATATGACCAGACTGTGACGCTGTTAGTCGTTAGACGGGACGTCTGCCAGAGAAAGTTCTCAGCTCATTTAACACTGAAGTCAATGGCTTCATAGCAGTTTATAAGTTCCTTTTCCAGTATTACAGACAAACAGCAACGACTCAGCCTTCAAATTGTGTTGCCAGTTCATGTTTAAAAGCTTGTAAGTATAGCATTAGTTTATTTAAGTTTCCTACAGATCCAGAATTTTATTTTGAAGAGGATAAAGTAGCAGGTCGGACTTACCGGGTAGCAGTAGGAGCCCTCTGCCCATCTCTCCTGTCTGCAGCTTCTGTTTACTGGACATGAAACTGCAATCATGTCCTCTGGAATATTCTTTTTCAACCATCGCTGCTTAATCAGATCAGTCATGCAGCTACTGTATGGACACACAGCTGCTGTTCAGTTATATAAGGACGTCTCTGGTCATCAGATCTCCTCCAGCTGCTTCCAAAGATGCATCCTTCCCTCCATCCTCATCTCCATAAACGGGAACTATTTAAAACATGACTGGAACCATGTAAGTTGTTATTTTATAATTTCTTAAAGGCTAATTATTTGCCGCAAGCTAACTCATGACAAATAATTTGCTGGTTAGCCCTGAATCAATGCAGGGAAAGAGTGCCTCTCCTCTGTCATGCCTGGCTCTGTCAAACCGGTGCAGATCCTTATACAGTTGTGGGTCTGCTTGTGCTGTTCTGGGTCCCCTTACAGTTCTGAGTCCGCTTGGTGTGTTGGCATCACAGGCTTTTAGCTGAACCGAGTGGACTTAAGGCTGGGAGACAGACTGTAGGTAGGTGACTACAGTTCTACTCCAGTTCTAGCTTGTAAAATGTGATTTCCCCAAATTCCTCAGCATTATCACACTCTTCTGAACTGGCTTATGATCCCACCACAAAACCAGTTCCAATCTGGAGCATCTTTCATGTTTTCCAAGGCTTTGATTATATGTGTAAATCAATGAGCAGAAAAGCTATTAGCGCTTAGCCGTTCCTCTTTAACGTTGGTTTTACGTAAATACACGTCTGAATAACTTCTGACTGCACAGAACTACTTTTTTTTGTCTTGGTGTGTTGTTGTATGGCAAAGTTACTTGAAGTTAAGGTCATGTCCTCAGCACTTTAAGGTTTCTCAAGGAAATTTTCCCTTTATTATGTTTTTAAGTGAAATGCTTTCAGTTTGCACCTCCAACCTGATCTCACAAAAATACGTGAAATAAGCATGAAAAACCACAAGGCCCCAATATTCAATTTACATGTCTGACACGTACTTGCTCAAAATTAGGACACAAAATTCACTATAATGTTAGGCAAATGGTGAAGCTTTTTCATAGTCCCTGCACGACTTTTTTTTTATCCTTAAATAATAAAATAAAAGCACAAGTTATACTACATTTTCTTTTCTACATTTTTCTTTTTTTGACATTGTAAATATTTTTTGTAATTGAACTTAATTTACACAGAAAAAAAGTTTTCTCACTACTCACTTTCTAAAAGCTCTCTAATTACATAGGCTAATTTATTAAATATGTAGATGATTTGATAACAACTGTTATCAGATCATTTTTAATCAATCTCGACCACTGACTCTTGGGCTGTTTCATATGATTGATTTAAAGGATAATTTTATCGCCCTTCAATAAATTCACCCTTCTATAGCCTAAGTATTGATTAGAAGAACATAGAACACCAAACTACAATGCAAACATTGCACTAACTGGAATTCCCTGCAATTTTAATTCAGACAAGGCAAAATTTTATGGTATTTCTAAACAAATATTTGTTTATAAAAAAAAAAAAATGTAGTCCTGTGATCGATACGTCATTGAATATATAACCAAGTGGCTGAAAATCTGTAAAAAGTTGCAAAGTACCAAATATGAAAACATAATTGAAAGGAATGTCCCTGTTAAAGAGAGCGGAGAATTGCAAGCAATCAGTTGACATGTTGGAAAATCTTTTTGACAAAAACATATTGACAGAAATCCAGGGTGAAAATAAGAAGAAACAAAAAAGAAGATGGCACATTTACAAAATAACATTCACTGAAAACATGCTGTATTTAACCAGTTCCACCAGATATAGACTGTACTGCTTACTTGTGTGACAAATCCATAATCCTGTTTTTCATTACTGTGTGAATCTTGATTTGTATTTTACTGTTTGAATCTAATTTCTTATGTCTTAATCCTGTTTCTTAGCCATCCGGCTCTAGTGTGAAATTTTATGTCCTGAATGGCTAGATATCCTTACATGACATTTGTGTAAATAAACAAGTTTACAGTTTTCATTCTTTGAATCAGTCATTTCTTATTAATGTGTTGGGTTTTAGGTATCGCCCAAGGGTACAGATGCAGTCATTATGCTTCAAAAAGCTCCCAGCAATGAGATCTTTTTGCACTAATCATTAAAAAAGAAAAAATGCTGCTGCCAAAACTAATTTAAAAACAAAATGGTTGTTTACAGTTTAGCAGAGATCACACGACAAAATAAGACAAACTGCCTCTGGGAATCATTTCAATTGGACTTTTAGTTTTGCAACCCACCAAGTGAGACGGCCAATCTGTTTCCTGAACAGTTGCCTCTGTGATTCCTCAAGAAGCTCCAGCCAGCCTGCTGTCACCGGAGACACATGTTGGTGTTTACCCACAAGGAAACATGGGGATGGTATTTCTTTCAAATGTGGATTATTACTGGAAAGGGCGATAAAATATTTTGCCATCCATTTTTAATCTGTTTCTGCTTTATTTCTTAAAGCCTGATCAGAACAGCTGTAGCAGAGGAGCGAAACATTGCTCTTAGATCACTGTAACTCATCTTGAAATTTCAAGGCTACATCAGTTTCATTGCATGCTCATCAAAAAACATAGTTTCACAGCCACGCTCGGTTAATATCTCATTCTCTTACTGATGCACCACAAGCTTAAAACAACATGTAAGCTTCTGTTTGTGAAATATGTGAGAGGTGATATATTATGGTGTGTCAGTAATAGGCTGCAGTCTGCAGAATAAGCTTTAGTGTTTTGATGGAGGCCTTGTGTTTCTAAATGGCATTCAAATTGACTGAACATCAAATTCCCACATCTCTTTTCTTTTAAGAAAAAAGTCAAACAAAACATAAAAGCAGTAGTGGGCTGTCAGGGCCAGAAAAGCCTGCTGTGTTGGCTTTAACACTTTTAGAAGCACTAACCTACATTTACAACCTAAATTCTAATTTTATTTTCTGCAACGGTATTCATTTATTCCCCAACAATCCATTCTCTTAATTTTTTAGTGTTTCTCTTGGCTGTGCTGCTTTCATTACATGTATGTGGTTGCTAGATTTTTTTTTGTCCAATCAGATTTCAGCCTCTGTGTGTTGCCATGTCAATCTAATCTGCCCAGGGCCTTAGAATCAGTAGGGCTGGCCAATGTAACCTTGTAACCAATCAGATTTAAAATTTACCTCATAGGGTCAGCTAGGGCCCACAGTAATGTCGCCATTTTCTATCCTCTGATTGGCTCGTTAGAGCAAAATGTTTACTGCCAGGTTAGGCAAGCATAACATGTATTGCAGCGATATGCACTTATCCATACACTTGGGTTAAAAGGTTTATGGCCAGAATGGCAGCTGGAGGAGGACGAGGAACGGACTTGGGTCTTGGACATACTAAAATCATTTTCAAGGCAGATTTTTCCAGAAAAGTTGGACATTGTAATGAGAGGCCAGTCAACTCCAAAGATGGCCATAGAAAAGGATTTAGTGATGGAGCTGAAAGATAGAAATGACCTCTGTAACAGAGTCTTTGAAGTCTTTATGCGCATAGAAGTATGGCAACGTATGCAACGACTGGCTCGGGCGGGATTTGATCTGCAGACTCCTTGGTGAGTCATGCGTGCTGACCATTCAGCCAAAAGGATATATCCCTGTGGCCAAGTAGCTAGGGCGCATGATCTATCGGAGGCATAGTGACAGGACCCCACACTGACACATCTCTCCCCCTCTTTCCACAAGCAAGTCCTCGTGCTCCACACAGGGTGCCACCAATTATGAATCCATGGACTTTTTGCCAGCGTCACATGGATCCTGCCGACAACCCCGGAATGTGGCAAGGTACGCAACAGAGGGCCCAGGCAGGATTTGATCCACAGATTCCCAGGTGAGGGTCATGCGTGCTAACCAGTCAGCCAAAGGGATATCCCCGTGGCCAAGTAGCCAGGGCACATGATCAATCAGAGGCTTAGTGACAGGACCCCACACAGTCCAAAAGGAAGGATTGATTTTATTTATGAATCAGCATCTCCGGTGAATGTGACATATTTTGTTTAAATGTCTTATGTTTTTGTTAGACAATTCATTGAATATTGATTCTGAACTGCTCCTGATGATGTACATGGTGGAGTTGTGGTTATTGCGTAGAGCTTTGGTGTTGTCTTAACTGGGCTTCTTGCTATATTCATCACTGTATTCACCCTCATACGCAAATCTCTGTTAGACTATCACAGCTTGTTACATTGCATATTTGTTTAGCATTGATGGTTTCTTTTATTGTGACATGAAAGTGGTGATATTAGGAAGTAGGTTAAGTCAGGGAAGTATCCCCTAAAGGCTCAGGAACCAGATTCACAGCTTCACTTCTGCATAAAAGCCTCTCAAAGCCACAAGTGAAAAATAAAGACATCCTAGAGAGATCTCCATCCTCTAGTTTCTTAATTTCTTACACTAAGTTGTATTAGTGGATTTGAATAACTGCTAAATATCTGGCTAAATATCAGCTTCCACCAAACAGTCAGTTGAAGGTTGAATATGGAATACGGACGGAACAGCGACATCACTTGTGTCTAGGTTGTAGTTGCAACAGCATAAAAACAACTCCAGCCGCTGGGATGCCAGGCTCGCTGCTGATACGCTCGTGACCAACAGTCTGCAGCATGTCCAACAAGTAACACAGAGGGGTTTATAACCGACAGCTAACGTTAGCCATGTTAGCAAACAAGCTAGTTTACTGATCTCGGAGGAAAGTCGCCATTTCTGTGTTTTGACTCCGTGGAAAACGTTTATGTGGGTCCATTTAGTGAAGTCTTTACCTAAATTTACTCCAGGTTTTGCTCTTCTCAGGTCACTCCTCCTCAGAAACAGATAACAATATCTCCAGGGCTCTGAAGCAGCAGCTTCACTCGTCATCTCCACGGTTTTCCCCTGTACAAGCCTGACTATGACCAAAATATTGTTTCCACACAGAGATCGTATTTGGCAACCCGCAATGGCGGCATGTATTGGCTTATAGACGTAAATAAAATGCCATTATCGAACCCGTCAAAATATAATTATTTTTAGGCTAAATATAGTTTTTCTGGGAAATGTTGTACTTTCATTCTGCACACCCCCAAACTACCTGTGGAGGTATTATTTTTTTAAAAATTTAGCTTTTAATAAAAATGTTCCATATTCAACCTTTAACTAAATATCTTAGAGACTGGCAAGGAGGCAAGACAGCCTGATAGTGATATGTCTGATATGAAACAGTGTAATCCATGCATAAAATGTATTCTCACTGAGAATAAGATACCATTTATTCAGTCTCAAAATTATTGTCCCTTTTGTGACTTTATTAAAAATATCTCTTGTTTGTTTTTTCTATTTATTTGTTGTTGTGTGTTAGCCGCGAGCTAATGCAGGGAACAGGTGCCTCTGCATCGCCACTCCTGATTCTGCCTCATATTGGTGCTGGTCTTGGCCCGCTCAGTGCAGGTCTAAGTTGCTCCTTAAGAGTTGTAGGTCTGCATGGCGCTGTTCTGGGTCGCTCCCTACAGTTCTGAGTCCAGTAGGGGTTTTTGGCCCGGGCTGGGACGGCATTTTTTTAGGGGCAGCATGAGCGTTTGAAAAAAAATCTGCGCCACTACGGTTTTTACACATATAATAAAAGCACACATTGTCATGCCACTGTGTCAGGAATCTGCGACTTGGCACCCCCCCTGCAGCTGTAGGCGCCCCTGCTTGCTGATAGGGTGCCGTGTAGAGTCCTGCTTTGGATCCTGCAGATCTTGCGGGCAGTATCAGACAAAACAGCAGCCATGATTTTGGGAAATGATGGGAGTACAACTGAGGTACGAATCTGAACCATTGTACGGTAATACCCGCTACTGCAAGGAAGACTCTCAAAGAAGCCTACTGTCTCTTTTAAGGTCTTCATTTGAACAACGGTGGCATGTGGAGACACAGCGGCCCAGTGCGCCTCATGCTTTTTGCTTTTTTCTTGTCTATCCTGCAAACAGAGCTGCTGTTTCAGGCATAGCTCATACTCCTCTAAAACAGCACTCTTCCGTCTTTACTCCACGCCTGTGCGCTCCCGTTTTAACTCCCACAGCCAGAGAACAACCAGCCCTTAAACATCAGGACATTGGAACCATCACAGTATTAATGCACAGAAAGCAAAATGAGGTTTTAAAGAGGTTGTCTCACGGTTTTCAGTTCTTAATTTAATGTGACATTGGCAATTTGAATAGTAGCCTACTTTTAAAATTGAGATTTTTTTTTTTGTTGGTTTTTAGGCTTATTTAATGTAGGCTTTTTCTTTTGTCACATGGGCCAACTAATATAATGGGTGTAATGAAAACGGTGCATGTTTACACTTAGCCTATTTTAGTTGTTGTTTTTGATCAGCTGGATCCACTGCATAAAATGGCTAAAGTCAGTCACACTTAACTCTTTAGTGGGTTATTTGTCTGATGAAGAATTTGTGCTATTTAGAATATTTATTCTAAGACTTTTTTGTAACCTATATTATTCTTCATATTTTATATTGTTTTTTTTATATTATCTGTGTAGATTTTTGCCACTATATATGGTGGATTTTTTAAAAGTTCTGATAACTTATATGCTTTGTGCAGTATTGTGTTAATTGGCTTTTTGTTTTCTGTTGTAATTGCAACAGAGGAACATCTGGACTATGTGATTTTCAAATATTCTCTTTAAGGATTTGGACAATAGACTTTGTGGACAACTCTACTTCCTGAACTTAAGCCAGCTCCTTTGCCTCCTGTCTTTCATTACTGGACAAACTGATTAATCCAGGTGTTTCTGGTGTGGTTACTGAGGTCAGACACACCTGGATTAATTAAATCATCCAATAATGAAAGACAGGAAACAAAGGAGCTGGCTGAAGTTCAGGAAGTGGTGGAGTTGTGCATAAAGACCATTGAGAAATATCAGTTTCATCTCTTTTATCAAACATGGCAAGTTCTTCTTGTGTGCGTGGAGGTGGGAAGGAGGGGCGCTCGAAGGGTGTCTCGCCCAGGGAGTAATTCAGTGCAGAACCGCCACTGTTTGTCTGAGTTCTGTGTGAGTTTTGGAGCTGAACAGGAACAACTGGAACAGTCCAGCTGAACTGGACTGGAGGCTGGGAGAATTACTTGGAGCTGTAGGTAGCTGACTACAGTTCTAGTCTGGTTCTAACCTGTAAGGTCTGATGTCCCCATATTCCTCAGCATTATCACACGTTTCTGAACTGGCTGATGATCCCACCACACAAACCAGTTCCAATCTAGTTGTTCTGGTGCTCTCTTTCATGTTTTCCACTGCTTGGACCACACATGTAAAGCAATTAGCCGACCACAACTGGTTGTTTCGCTGACTTCGTGTTATGGAGAGGGGTTTTCCTAGATAACAGCTAGCTGTTCATAGCTGTGCCTTTTAACGTCAGATATTTACATGAACGTCTGATTGACTTCTAACTACACAGAACTACTTATTTGGTCTTGGTGTGTTGTTGTATTGCAAAATTACTTTAAGTCAAGGTCGTGTCGATAACCCTTTAAGCCTGCTCAGTTGAACTGATAACAAGTGGTCAGCCACCAAGGGGTCTTGTTATATCTGCAAGTTGATGGAATTATTTTTTTCAGAGCCTCCATGTTGAATGCTTTGGTCATTCAATGTGCTTTTAAAAAGTATCAGTAGCACTCTCACTGAAAAGAAGCTCGTCCATTAATGTTTACATGTGGAAGCTGGAGTCGATAAATAACCATTACAACTGCTGAGTTGGGCCAATTGTACAATTTCCCATTGCAGACAAAAGGCAAGTGATAGTGGGTGTTAGTGGGGGTTTTGTTCTGTGTGAAAGGGCTTTTACAATGCTCTTTTCCCTAAAAATCTCTTGAAATAATTAGTGATGGATTAAATGGAGTAATACAGTATGCCAGTCAAGCTAATGTTACACTGAGCAATGACAAGTGAAAAATACTATTTTCGTTGGAAAATGACACATGATGTATTAGAATTCAGTGAATCTGTACAATTTAGTTTCTTAATTAGTAAACAATAAAAGTGCTGCACTGCATAAGTGGCATAATTAGTTTTACAAACTGCATAAGCTGTCAAATGAAGTTTTTAATTGATTTTTTGTGCAATAAATCATTCACAGGACAGGGTGTCACTTCCAATTTTCTAGTTGTTGATATGTGACAGTGCAGTGCTCGTGTCACCTTAAATTGGTTTGTTCTGACTGATGAGGCACATTGACCATCCGCAGAGCAACAAGTCAGCCCTTCTGTCGCTTAAGGATTGACTTCCAAGATCTTTCAACACATGCACCAGAGCTGAGGCAGTACTGTTGGAAAAATGACGCTTCATGCTCATCCACCCATTGCTCATCAGTTAAAGAGGAGTGAAATGTTTTTTAACTAACTAATTACAGACTTTATGCAGTTTCCATTTGCACATCAAATGGGGCAGATTTAACCAAAAGAATTTCATATCATAATGCTGCTGAATAGTTTTTATAGTCTAAAGACTTGAAATAAAATTACATATCAATAATGGAAACAGTTTAACAATTAATACACCACAGGAATTAGCCCATGTACGCACACAAAGCTGTTACTGACACAATGGTAATATTAATTGTTGACCTTCAGGTTCCATAATCTACCACACACCAGGCTTTTCATCATGTCCATTGATTCAGTCTCATTCATTTTAGGTTTGACTGACAGTTATTCTCTGTGCACTCTATTCCTACAGTTCTTGCTGGAGAACAAGGGCCACCTTATGTTTAACTGGAGAACCTGGATAAAAGCAATAATATAGGCTCAATATAACGTCATAAAGATTCTGCAACTATAAACAGATGTTTGCAAATAATTTCAGTGTGTATTTGTACAGCAAGTTTTTTTCACCCTATAAGAAAAATCTCCCTCTGAAACTCAAGTTTGTGAATGCATAATGATTGGTATGGTTGAGAAATGATTTTTGAAAGAAAAATTGAAGTGTTAGGAAATAGAGGTGCAAACAAACATGCAGAGAAATGTTAGACATTTACATTCTTCGTATAGTTTCATTATATCATCTTTTGCAAAGAGATGTGACACAAAGTGAGCATTGCAGAGACTTTGCTGCTTTTAGGCCTTGGCTTTCTCTCTGTTTATTTTGTAAAGTTTACTGTTCTGTCTTCTCTGTTTCAGAGCCTGGCCCTGCCAAACAAATCCTAGTTGCATAAATTTCTTTGATGACATTGCATAGAAAATCATCTATTTGGTAGATACAGTAAATGTTGGCAAGGAGCTAAACCTTTAGAAAAGACTTATTGACTCTGAGTACTTTACCAAGCACAAAACAGAGCCTTGTTCAGACATGCAATATGTAATGTCAATGGCTTCATCTGCCTGGCAAAGCAAGAGCATTCAGTCATTCACACTGCTCACATTACCTTTAATGTTCCTCACGTTTCATCCAGACATGCTTGAGAAAGTGACCGAGAGAGCCATGATGTGTGCAAAATATTTGCAGTTTATGCTAAATTGGACAGTAACTCAAGTAAGGTACATCATTAAAGTCCTCATATAGTCACAGTTTTCTCGCTTCATGTCATATTGCTATAATAATTAATCAGGGCGCCAAGCATGCTGTGGTTGTGCAAAACAGAGTGGGGGTGGATGTAAGCAGCTAAAAACATTACATTACTGCAAGTTTAAGCTTGTCAGGGATAAATGTGTAATGGTTTCATTGGGCTACAATAACACTATAATGGTGACCTTCACAAAAAGTGATTTTTTTTTTACCTCTGCTAAGAACATTTTTTCCACGGTTACTGTTATGAAATGAGATGCTGCACCACAACACAAAACTCTTTAAAGGGGTAGTTCAAAATTTTTTGACATATAGGACCTCAATTTTGAGTTTGCCAGGGTACTATTTATCACTGGAGACAGTTTTAACATATTTCCTCCTGATATTCTAGTTGCAGCAGGTCATCAGTGCTAATGCTCACATAAGTCATTTCTGCACTAGCCGGTAATTAAAAACAATTGTATCCACTCCACAGAACACCAGAGGCAAATCAGTTATAACACAAGACTATCTGTGTAAATGCCCTGTTAATAAAATAATGTTACAAGTTAAACTAGCTTTGCATGAAAAATTTTGCATTACATTTGAGGTACTGATCCTTACCAGCTGCAGAATTATATTTTGCTTCCAGGTGGTAGTGTTACTGCCTTCGTCAGTGTATTCCACATGGGTATATAAAGATATGGTGACAGTTCATTTGATGAAAAGAAAAATCATCTTCAAAATCTTACATCCTCATGATTTTCGGATGTGGCCATATTTTAGACTGCATATTTGTGTAATAAAATTCCTTTGTGGACACAGCAGCAGATGATATCACACCGCTGCCAAATACAGTAAGTATAAAACTTTGTTGCTGCTCAGACACTTTACCATCAAAATGCAATGCATGCAAGGTAAGTTTTATTTCTATTAACACGGGCATTTACACAGTTTTGCATTGTAGTTGATTTGCCCCAGCTGCTGTCATGTTGCATTGCCATATCCAAAATGTGATAGACGAAGGGGACAAATTTGTTAGCCTCACGCATTTTTACTGTCATTTCAACTGATTTGTCAAGGGGGTGGGGGTTGATATTCTCTTGTTAGACAGAATGGACCAAAGCAGTACCAGTTTCTCATCCTGATTTAACTTATCGGTATCGATAAGGAAACAGAATTATGTATCGCTCTGTCCCCCATCCCTTGACGAACCCTTGGACTTGTGCTGTGATGTTGGCATTTTCACATTTGTGACTCTCCACAGCTTTGGTAGTTGTTAACCAGGCTTAAACGGCAAGGTGCCAGAGAGCACTGCTTGGTTGTTTGAATCCAATTAGCGCACCACTAAATGGGAGTAATTCTCTCTTCTAATAATTAAAACACATTGGGTCTTTAATTTGCTGATGACACATTTTTGACATTTTTTGCCATGTTTTATCTACCAAAACATTCTTCGTAATGATCTATGTAACAGAAACAAGGACAGCTGCATAAATGAGTTATTAGAAAACATCGCTGCTTTTCAGCACATCTGACCAGACTGTGGTGCTGCGAGCCAAAACCGGATGTGATGTCTGCCAGAGGGTCTTCGCAGCTAATGTTTGTCTGTTTACTGGAGCTTCAGGCACCAACGTGTTGAGACTTCTAACACAATGAAACAGTGATCATGTCATCTGGAATACTCTTTTTCAACAATCGTTGCTTCATCGCATCGGTGATACAGCTACTGCTATCGGCAGACAGTTGCAGCTCGGTTACATGAGGACGTCTCTGGTCATCAGATCTCCTCCAGCTGCTTCCAAAGACGCATCCTTCTGTCCATCCTCATCCTTATAAACGGGAACTATTTAAAACTCTGGAACCATGTAAGTTTTTATCTTCTCATTTTTTGAAGGCTAATTATTAACCGCGGCTAGCCGTTAGCCGCGAGCTAACGCAAAAACGAGTGCCACTCATCTGTCACACCTGGGTCTATGTCAAACCGGTGCAGCTCCTTATGAGTTGTGGGTCTGCTTGTGTTGTGCCGGGTCACTCCCTACAGTTCTGGTTCCCTCGGTGTGGTCTTGCAGGCTTTTGGCTGAACCAGTGGACCTGAGGCTGGGAGAGAGGCTCGCTACAGGTCTACTCAGTTCTAGCTTGTAAAATGTGATTTCCCCAAATTCCTCAGCATTATCACACTTTTCTGAACTGGCTGATGATCCCAGCACACAAACCAGTTCCAATCTAGCTGTTCTGGAGGCATCTTTCATGTTTTCCACGGCTTAGATTATGCCTGATGTGTAATTCAATGGGCGGACCGTCGCTGACGACGCATCATGGTGGCTAGGTTCGCAACTGAAAAGCTATTAGCCTTTAGCCGAGCCTGCTAAACATCGGATATTTACGTAAATACACATCTGATTAATTTCTAACTGCACAGAAATACTTATTTTGTCTTGGTGTGTTGCTGTATGGCAAAGTTACTTGAAGTTAAGGCCGTGTCATCAGCACTTTAAGTCCTCATGGTGCTATAGTTTACAAATGTTGACTTTGGCCAAAAGTTTACATCAAGCTGACAAACATAACAAACATGTCACATATAGTCTAAGCTCAAACGCTGCCAAACTAATGCTGAAATAAATGCTCCTGTCCACTGATGTTTTGTTTAACCCTTACAGAAAAGCAATTTTGGAGAAGTGGACACAACTGTCAGTCACCACTTCAAACTTGGTTTCCTCTTAAACAAATCTGTGCTAAAGCATATTATCATAGCACTGTTCCCCTGGGCAGCTGATTAGCACTGTAGCCATATTAACACACCTCTACTGTACACACCTCTCCATTAATTTAACTGAACAAACTTACATTAGTAATTATGGCCCATGTGTGTGATTTGAAGTTTTGCTTCCTTTGTCTCCCTCCATTGGTTTCACCCGTCTTGTTCCCCAGTCTCATTTGTCTAATTTTAGCCTCCTTGTTTCCGTCACCCTGCCTGTGAACCACAAATCATTCACAGCTAAATACTGGGAAAGATAGTCACTCTGTGCTTGCTTGGTCAGTCTGCTCAGCTTGCCTTTTTACAAAGAGTGCTCACCATCAGATATTCTGCTGTGTCACCATGTCTGTTGATCTTATACATTGGTTTGTACTTTTGCTTCAGTTCTCCCTCCAGCACCTTTGCCATCATTGTAGACAGCCTTTTGGGTTCCCTTTGGGGCCATCTGTTATGTCATACCGGCTTGTATTAAAGGTCGCTTTAATTTAAGCTTGTCTGTTCTGCATGTGGATTGTCCTCTAGTCACTCACCTACAGCACACATGACAGCATCACTTTCAGCTGCCAACAGATAAATGGAAAGCAATGCATGTTTGAAAGGGCCTTTATTGAGCTTTATCGGTATTGTGCTTGTTCAATAATGCAACTAAACAAAAGAGGTCCACAACTGATACCAATCATTCGAAGACTTTAACAGAAATAAAATTGATATGAGTGATAAATGATTACACTCAAGGTTGCACAAATTGCATTCTGTGTACAACTAAGTTAATGAATACATTACTGATTTTCAATAGGCCCCACATCAGGACAAAGGTCATTAGCCCACACATAAGCATCCATCAAGACTGAGGTTGAATTATTAGCTCATTGATGCAGGCTCTGGATAATGAGCACAGGTCCTTGTGAAAGACTGAGTGCCCAACATGTTCAGCTATAACAGGGTACAAGGACAGAGAGACACTTCTAATGCAATTGAAGAAAACTCAATTTTTAGGCTGACAAAAACAAAAATTGCAGGAGTAGGGAAGCTGTAAAATCTATTTAACTTTAGAAAAGATAAATGGATGAATTATGTTTTATGGAAATGATGAAAGGTAAGTTTAAGGATATTGTTTGGCTCGACTGGTATTATTAGCTAGAAGGTCCGCAGGCACAGGGAAATTAGTTCAGATAGTGCAGCCAGTGTTTCATCTGAATCAAACTGAAAACACATTCCAGTTAAAGCAACCTGAGAGGCCATAGTAATGACTTATGTACTCAATGTCCTGCCAGGAGGGCAGTGGTAGCTTTCAAAATGTCAGGAAAGGAAAACTGTTGTCTGTGAAGATTTTATCTAAAACTCTGAATTTTGTTTTTCTCTGCAGTAGTTGTTTTTAGTCAGTGTGTTTTCTTTATGACTATCAGCTCATATTTAGAAAGTTTGAGCACTGATGTAAAGCAAATGTTAAACAAGCAACATCAAAAAATATTTAAAAAGGGATGGATGGATGTATGGATGGATAAGTTCTGCCTCCTAGCAGACAGCCCAAGAGTAAAGGAGCAGGATAACGGATATGCAAAAGCTGGCAAATACTTTAGTATCACTACCTTTTGCCTTCAAACCAACATCAAATCTTTTAGGTACAAAGCAGATAGATGCACACATGCTGGGGACCATAGATGCAGGGGTCTGCCAAGGAAACTTAACACAGCAGATGAAAAATATACCAAAATCAGAAGATGTCCAGTAGTGCCATCAACTTAAGCTGGGGACACACTACACGATTATTTGCCCGATTTTACCAACGATTGTCAGTCATGCGTAGTCTGCTCCAGTTGGGGCTAGTTGAGTTCAGTCTGCCTCTCCAGTTGGCTGAAAAATCTGTTAGTGTATCTAAGGAAGCAAGTCAGATCTCCAAGTGTGTTACAGGAACCAGCCCCCAATGCGACCTCAGTCGTAGTCAATCAAACATGTTTGAAAACTAGAGCCAACTACGCCCGACTGGGAGCCGTGCTGCAGAACTGCAGGGGCCGCATGTGCAAAGATTTGCGTGGATTTCCTGCTGAAACCCGGCATACGATCAAATCCTAAAAAAAATGTCATGTGCACAGTAATTTTCAGATGTAATCTATGCATACACATGGATCCAAGTACATTTTCTTTCTACATCCCAATAAACGCGGAATAGAGCGCACACGTTGGAGTACCTGCAATGGGGATTCTCCTCTGCATGATCAGAAAGACAAAATATGACTATGGAAGTGAAGAAAAATAAAAAAATTAAAGCAGAACTCAGTAACTTCAGCTCGGGCCTAGTGGCGTCCTTTCACTGTTGCGTTCAACCCCCTTACACCCCCACAGCACACAGACGGCTTCTCTACCTGTCTTTCTTCTATTTTGATCCCTGGATATATTTCTAAGCTTTTTCTAGCTTGTTGATGCTACTTTGCTGCATTGGCAGCAGCACCTCGTCTCCCTCTGCTCAAAGCAAAGACCTGTCTCTTCTAAACGGACGTTTTACCCGCGATTTGCGGTAAATATGCCGTGGATTATATTTTTCACTGGTGTTGGCGAGTAGCAGGTAAGAATACGAACTTTTATTTACTTTTTGCGAACGTGACAAGTGATTATTGAGCCTGAAGCAGTGATGCTTCACCCGGCGCCCAGGCAGCGCAAGCTACGTGAATCACTCTGGTCCAGCAAAGAGTTGGTTATGAGAGCCAGGAGCCGGTGTTTAGGTGGTGTGAAGCTAAAGAAATGTTTTCTTCGAGTTAGCGCTGGTAGTCTGGTTCAAATCAGCGCTGGAAGCAGCTCGGTAGATAGGGGACCTGAGTACCGTACAGCGGTTTCTGTTGTCGCAAGTTCTGCTCGGGTCGGCGCAGGCAAAGTTACTTAGAGCTGCTCGCAGGCCAGAGGCCCCGGCGGGAGGGGGGGAAACATTGAATCGCTCCGTAAACACTTTGTTTAGCCCCACGGGGATTCCGAAAAGCATTTATTGAGGTAAAAAAGTTACTGAATTTCCCCTTTGACTGAGAACAAACTTGAGGTTGTTTGTTTACGGGCAAAAATGTGTTCTATGGCAGCTATCCTCCAGCATGATACGCAAACAGAAGAGTGGTGGTGAGGAGAGTGTGTGATGTGCTGCTGTGGGGTCAGAGTCGCACACACAAGCCGAAATAAGGTGAAGCCGAAGACAGCTGCTCACCATCACAGTGTGGCTAAAACAGGCAGCGGGACGAAGGAAAAAGGACCACCCCGACTGACCAGAAAGTCACCGCCTTTGAGATGCTTTTTTTTTTCAGGGGTGGTGGGACTACTGGACTACTACTACATTCTGGGTAGCCCTTACTCACAAGGGTGGTATCAGAGAATCTCAGTATTGAGGGCTATTCAGCCCTCAAACCTGCCCCTCAACTTAACTTTCTGAGAATCAGGACAGCACTTGCACTTCGCAGGAGTGCACATTTTTGAGATTGAGGGTGACGACAGGAGTTGGAATTCACCCTAAGACTGTAAGACTTGGTCAGATAGACTGTTTTTGCAGACACCCCAGCTTTATAATAGCTAATAAGTATGGTTACAACAGGTTTGTGGTGAACTTCTTTTGAATATATTTTTCAACTATGGTGAAAACTAGTGTTATAAACTACCGCAGCTGTTCTCATAACTGACATGGCACACGTGACATGGTTTTGGTTTCTTTTCCTTTTTTAAAGGGACATTGTGTAATCGCGAGCAGCTCCTTCGTACTTTTCATGCTGCGTTCGCGTGAAATCGGGCAGACCGACGACAGCCGATGCATGTAAAGTTATCACCAGCCTCTATGTGAAGACGTGGTCCGTCAGTTACAGTGACATCAGTCCACATCTGATTTGTTGTCATGGCGATGTCGTATTGTTTTCCCTGACCCATGTTTTACCGTCTTTCGCTCGGCTTCATTGATTAAAATGACATCTGGTTTGTGCCCGACTGCACGTGAACCCAGCATCAGCGAGACGCTGGTTTCTCCCCACTGCAGAGCGGTGACTTTTCAAAGACATTACCTCGAACTGAGCTGAAAACTCCGGTGTGTCCGGTGAGTTTCTGTGTTTTCCTACTGTCATGCTTCTCCTGAACGCAAAAACATGGCGATACGACATGGCAGCCTCCACCGAGCCGCCCCACTCGATGTGTAAATGAATGATACGGACGGCAAATTTAGAACTTAGAGGAGCACTTCAGTTTGTTGATGCACTTTGAACTTACACAATATCCCTTTAAAGTAAACTCCATATCTGTAATGTCTGTAGGCAGCGCTGATATCAATAAGTATTTACATAATACATGTAAAATATTAATTATCTAAATCATTGGGGGGTGTTTGTGGAGCGTGGGTTTGACATTAGAAATGGAGCTGAACTGGTGTGCTCTAAAGTCCAAAGAGATGCTTTTCAGATGCTGTCAGCCTGATGACAAGGTGGAGGAGACCAGATGGCTAACACAACTCAAGCTGAGAGGATGGTTGGAGGTGAACGCACCAATGCTTATTCTGTTTATCAATATTTTTTTTTAAATGTAGCTTGCTCGGACCATTTTTCCAGGATCCCCTACCCTGCCTTTAAAATGAGACGTAAACTCCGACAGAGTAAATGTAAAGCCTGCGCTGCTCAGCCAGCATGGCACACTATCACAAAAAGTTAGGGATAGCCTATTGAACTTTCAATTATAATTTAAGGAGAATATATAATGTTCCCACCTTATTGATATCATCTCATGAATGTTGGACATTTAACTGGAATCATGATGTGGTAATTCCTCAATCTCAAAAAATGTATAGGTGTCATCACCTGGAAATCCTTTTTTTCATGTTAAATCATGTGTATTGGAATATGACCTCAGTTAAAACGTGTCGGAAACTACGGAGTGTAAAAGTGGCTTCGTTTAACAGTATGATAAAGAGGACTGTTCAGAAACAAGATGTCCATAAACCAGAATAGTTAGAGGTCAAGTCACGGCTTAGACACTACTTTTCGTATTTTTTTTGTGGTTAGTTTTTTTGGAGAACAGCATGATGTGCAATAAATATTTAACCATTGAACAATGTACGTCTGCACTGGAAAGTTTAGAGAAAGTCTAATTCAGTTCACCTTGAGTGGATTTTAGGTTCATTCTAACATCATACAAAAAGCCAGATATCCCTAACTCATCCTAGTGTTTATTTTGCTCACTGTGTTTTGTTTTGGTTTTTAGGACCTGACTGATACTGGATTTTTTAAGGCTGATTCTGATAAAAGGAAGTTAAAGAAAAAAAAAAAACATTGATACTGATACATTGGTCGATACTCATTTTACAGATAGGCTATACAAATGACAGAACTTATATTACAGAACTTATAATGTATACAGAAATAGATTTTTTTTTTCTATACATTGTTCATCTCAGAGATGTGCTTTGAACGCAGATATTTTATACGGGAAAACCAAAACGGATGCCTGCTACTGACGGTGCAATAAAACATCTACCAGTTAAAAAAAAAGTAATTAGTACTCTGAGTAGTTTTTGAGAAGAGTACTTTGTAATTTTACTTGAGTATTTTTCAACACCAGTACTTTTACTAGTAATTGAGTACCATTTAAGCAATGTAACAGTACTTGTACTTGAGTACAAATTTTCAGTACTCTTTCCACCTCTGCATGTTGGAAACAAAAATCACCCCGTATAACTGTCTTGCCGCAGTTATTTTAATTGTTTAATTTGATTCAGCACAATTAATACATCTCCAGGACTATAAACAGCCAATAGCTGTGGAATTATGCAATATTATTTTCACAGATGTTGATGAGCAGCTCATGCAACCCCCGAGAGTGGCTTGCACTGTTGCATGCCACACTGGGCCAAACTCTGTGACGTTACAAAGTTTGCGTTGTTCCAAACTAAAAAGAGCACATAGTCTGTACTTATGAACGCAGACTCCATGTCCATACCCACGAGTTCACGAGTACGGAGTACGCAGGCTGGGAATTGAGAAACAGTCATGGGTCATTTCTCAATACCTAGTTTGTACTTGTGTACTTGTGAGTACAGACTTGTGGGTACGTACTGGAAGTCCACACTTGTGGAGTTCACAAGCACGGAATCTACCCACTTGATGGATTGGGACAACGCAAATTTGTGACATCACTACCTGTGGTGTGCAGCAGTGCAGAGCAAGAGCTGCCCGTCAACATGAAAATAATATTGTATTATTCTACAGCTGTTGGCTATTTATTGTTGTGGAGATGTATTAATCGTACTAAAACAAATAAAAACATTTAAAAAAATGCTGCTGCAGAACAATTATACTAAGTGGATTTTTTTGTTTCCAATATGTAAATTATATTCATTTCCAATACGTAAACATATTAATCCAAACGGGCAATCAGGTCATAATTATGTGATCAAAAACAGCTGTGAGAGGAAAGCAGGAGAAAGAGCTGCAGATAAACGGCAAGAACAACATTAAAGAATAGGAATGATTGCTCAGGTTTGGCTGTTGGAGGCGGAGGAGGCTCCCAAATGTTGCGCGTGTGCGAGGTCCATGCTGGGATTTATATCTAGCCAAGTACGCACGAGTCTCCCCTGGTGCATGCTCGGTAAAATGGGCGGAGGAAGTTCTCATCCAGGGATTTCCAGTGTATTTGCCATGAACCAAACTTGGAAATGGAACATGACTTGGACCGCGAGTGATGACGTTTCACGAGTCCACGAGCACGCAAGTATGCACAAGTGCACAGATTGAGGAACGGCCATGATGATGTTAACAATGCTGTCCCTTTAAAAAGGTGGGAGACACGCAGCACATCAGCTGATCTGATAGTGTGAGGCGGAGCAGGGAAGAGGGCAGAGAAACTTAGCTGTGAGAAGAAACTGTTTCACTCTGAATGTTTTACTTCAAGCTTCACCAATAAACGGCACACAGCCCTTCCAGTTGCAGCAGAGTCCTGCACCTGTTTCACCACTGCGGGGCAAATTGGAGAGAGTTAATTGGCCTTGTTTGGAGGTGGAAGCAGGTCGGTCCACATTTTTTTGGCATTTCCACAAGTATAAATTGGGACACTTAAGGGGACAATCTTGCAGTTTAGGATATCTATCAGATTGTTCCTCCAACATCTCTTAAGGCTGACATTTTAAGGTGAGCACTTGGTGCAGAGGCTGGGCATCAAGGTGTTCAGAAAACTTATAACAGAGTTCTGCACCTAAACTTAAAGGACATTTCATCGTATGGTAAGACTTGTCACACTTGTCAAATGGTTGGAAAACCTAATCAGCCCATCAAACCTGCCCCACTGTGTCCCGGTTCTGTTGCTGGCCAACCTTTTTAACATCTACTCATTGACTGTGTCGACCTTTTGCCTAGGACTAAATATGGGTGTACATATTTATCAACGGTATTGTGTTTAACTACCCACTATTCAGCCAAATAAGTGACTGTGGTTCTGGCAAACTCGCATTTAGCCAGACTCACTTCAAAATGAGCCCATGCAAGTTGCTCAAAAAGTGCCCATGCCCTCTGCAAATGCTCTTCCCAGGTATCACTGTGCAGCCTTTCAGACCAGCACTCACATGGTTTATTAACCTCTGATAGGTGGCGGTCGCATTCCTCAGACCAAATCACATTACTGTATAAGAATACAAGCCAGTAGAGGTGACAAATGAAGCTATTTCCCGTGCATGTTTTGACAGTGGCACCTGCCAGTATTCCTTCAGCAGATCCAATTTACTGACAAACATCAGCACCCCCACTCTATCCACACAGTCATCCACTCGCGGCAGTGGATAAGAATCAGGCTTGGTGATCTTATTCACTTTGTAGAAATCAGTGCATGGCTGAAAAGTCTGGTCTAACGTTTTTATAAGCAAGCAGGGAGAAGACTAGCTTGAACTTGAAGTAACTGCAATGCTGTTTTCCAACATGTAGCTTATCTCAACTTCCAAGTGCTCCTGCTTCTCATGCGAAGTACAATAAAACCGCCGTTTTACCTGGTCAGCAACTCCAATATCAACATCATGCTCGATTAAATGAGTAACAGATGGCGTATCGGAAAACAAAGAAGGGAATGAGAAGATTTAACTCTTTAACTCCTCTTTCCTCGAGTCAGGGAGATGTTTTAATAATGCACCCAGACCACCTAAAGAAGTGAGCCTGTAGAATTCTGTCGTCTGGCATATGCACATCTTTGGACTCAGTCATAGAGGAACCAAAAGATATACCTGCCTCATGAGCTGTAACAACAGGATTAATACCTCCAAAGGTGGTAGGCCAAACATGAGGTTTTATCAAGTTGATATGAAAAAGTTGGGATTTCCTTTGTCGGTCAGGAGTGGCAACCCTGTAGTTTCGATCAGAAACCATCCTGATCGCTGTATATAGACCTAAAAATCGGGCCTGGAAAAGGGAGTTTACAACAGGAAGCAACACCAAACACTTGGTCATCTCGACTAAACGTTTGCCTCTCTGCTCTACAATCAAATAGATGCTTCATTTTCTCTTGAGATTGCTCCAAGTTTGCTTTTGCCTGTTTTCCAGCCTCATACCATCTTCGCCTAACACCATTCACAAATCACCGCGGTGAGTTGGGGGTGGATGATTCTTCAAGTCATCTGGTAAGACTGCTAAAGAACCCCGAACAGTATGTCCAAACACCAGATCGTTTGGACTGAATCCAGTACTAGACTGCGTGACCTCACATGCTGCCAGTATAAGCCAACACTGTAAGATATTACCAGGATTTCACAACGCTTCACTGTAATTTTTCACAATAAATTTCTGTAACTTCATATTACAAGACTTTACTCTAATATTCACAATATATTACAGTAATTTACTATTCTACTGTGAAACTGGTGTTTGCACAATAAATTACTGTGGACCGTGCTTTGAACGAATTTCACAACAATTTACTGTAGTTTTGTACAGTAAAATATTGTATAACAAACCATCCTTTGTGATATCACAACAAATTACAGCAAAATTTGAATCTCCCGTGAACCGTGGTGCATTGTGGGACCAAGACAGCACTGCAGCACTCACCGTTGCACTTGGCGCGCACAGACAGAGGAGGACCAAGAGAAGGTAAGATGAACATTATTTAAATTATTCGGTAGCTTGACTTGTCATTAGGCGTGAGAGTTAATACATGAAAGCATGAAGTATTTTTTAATGGTCTTCGCTTTTCGATCGGAGAAGTTAGAGTTATTTGGCAGAGAACATGCAGTGAATTAGCTGTAAAAGAGCGCGAATACAGTTAGCCCAGTTGCTGCAGCAGCTATCCAACATCATTACAAAGTCAAGCTTTGCTGCACAGACAAGTAACTTATACCACTCTAAAGTTTAAAATATTCTCTGTCATTTCATGGTATCATGTGTAAACTAGAGGGATTGTTTTTATAAGATTTATTTAACTTAGAGGACAGGTGATTTAGCCATGCATTAGCAAGAAAGTCAAAGTTAAAAACGCGCCATTATGCTCTTTCTTGCCATTAAAATAAATAAATAAATAGGAGTCCACACCAGCAGGAATCCTGTTTGTTTTTTTTGTTTGTTTGTTTGTTTGTTTGTTTTAACAAACCCATTTCTTTTTATACTGGTGTGTAACAATAATTTCTGTCGATCATCACAGTGGCTGTGATGATGCCCCGAGGGCTGCATCCTCTTTGCTCTGCGTTTCCTGCCATTTAGCCTAAGCGGTTTTATGACCAGTGGTAGGATTCTGCCTGTACGAACCGTTGGAGTCCGGCTTGCATCAGTGCCAAACATCAGCGGCCAAACGGGAGTCAAATCTAGCGCAGGCAGTGTGTTAATCCAGTAGTTGAAGAAGGCGGCTGTGGTGCTGAACTGATTGTCGATGATAAATGAATTATATGTAATTAAATCTGCCAAACCACAGCATAAACTCCAGCGCCACAAATTGGATTGGTTTGGGGGTGGGGTGGATCTACCATTCATTCATTGTTTTCTCCCCCCCCCCTCCCCTCATTCTCCTTCATACACAGGTGAAGTGGAGGCGCATATGCCCTGCACTTCTTTCATCCATTGCAACAGTTAACATGCGGCAACGTGCGTTTCTCAGCCGTCTTTGAACGCACCATGGAACACGCACCAGCCAGCAGACATGCGGTGGATCACAATAACAGAAGAGAGTGCAGTATGACGTGCGTTTGTCCTGCAAACTAGTCAGAACCTACCAAGAAAACGTGTAAGTTGAGTGAAGCTGTTGCATCCAGATAATGATAATGTTGCTAAGCGATGGCCAGTTTGCACATTAAGCTAGTTTATCAGAATACTAATGTTAACGATGTTACATCCAGTGTTGGGTACGCTGCTACCTTTGCTAGTTATAGTTACTCTGCGGAGCGTTAGTCCTTTATTGGCTAAATGAATCCATCTTAGCGAGGAGCTGGGAACATCCTTCTGTTTCTAGCAGTGATCAGTGTTGTCAACTCCGCATGTTATCAGCAACTTTGGCCTTAAAAAATACAAAACAAAACAAAAAAGAAACCCAACAAAAACGTGAACGCTTGCAGCCCTTTTCAGAGTAGTGTCCATAGCTCTGTTTCCAGCGTTACCTCGTTCCGCTACCCACACACGTGCGCACAACTTCACTAGACAGAACGACAGTGACAATGACCGCAAATAAATAAGGAAACATTTCAAATCTATTTAATTAAGTAGTTGAGAGAGTAGGAGAAAGGAATGATTCGAGAGCTCACCGCTTGTGTTTGACTTGGTATTCAGTTTCGTGCAACACTGAAGTTAAGTTAAAAGGACATTAATGGGAGCATCTTTATTAATGTTCTTTTCAAAAGTAATTAAAAGGTTACCTTTAACAGTGATAAAGTAACTCAGTTCCCTTTTGAATGTAGTAGGTCTAACTTGTAATTGCAACTAGTTACTTTTTAAAAAATATCTAACAGGTAATTAGTTCACAAAAGGAAAATACTTATTTCTCTTTTATGACTGGAGAATTTGCACACATTATTGCTTTTATATATGTGAAAGAAATCATTATGGCCACAAAATAGCTAGAGCTGGTCAGGGAGAAGACATTAGACCAGTGACCAGCAGCAGAGATGATAATGATGATGCACGGCCTTTATTGGTAAAGGAGAGATTGTAACTTGCAGAGAAAGATTTCTTTTGAGTGGATAACCAGGCAGGGTTCCCAGGAAAAAAAAAGATTCTGTCTTCTCTTAAAGATTTTATTCTAAAGAATTATGATACCCTATCTCTGGCTACCCATACATGCATATAACAGTTATTTCTTATTTTACAGCCATGTTCCACAGCAGCAGATGACCAGAGGACAATTGCTTTGCCAAGCACCCCTTGCTTGATTGTCCAAGGTACCGTTATCTGGATTTTACATTGATATGTCTAGCTGTAAGAAATATGGTTTGAAATTAATTATAAAAACTTCTTAATCAAATTTTTTCTCCTCCAATATCTCCTCCAATATTGCAGCTTGTAGCTTGGCTCTCTTTATTTAACATAAACAGTAGTGCCTGTATTTGGTGTATTGTATGTGTCAAATGCTTATATCCAGACATGCAGAATCATATTTCACCAAGGTTTATGTTTAACTTAAAAATCTGGACTACACATCAGCTGAGTTACTTGTTAGCTGCTAATTTAAACTTGCCCTGCACTTTTTTTCTAAAGCTGAAGCTATTGCAGAAGCATTCAATGCTGCTGAAAAATTATTCTCATTTGCAGCATTCCACTTCTTTACAGTAGTGCAACATGGTATCTGTTCATTTCAGGTGACATGATGAAGCCCAGGACATGGATGCTGTCCATTGAAGGCGAGATGGTGATGGGACCACACGATGACATCATGAAAGGGATAGCTGCACTGTTTGCAAGCTTTCACAACTTCAGTCTGCAGTATCCTGAGGACAGCACCTGCACTGTGGAATATATCCAAAGGTATTGTAAATCTTTACCATACTTACCATTGTATTGTACTGGACTCCTTCCTTGACTTTCTTGATTATAAACCACCTTGCTCTCTTTTTTTTTTCCTCAGTATTTGTAGTTTATTTGAAATTTTTGCCTTCTTTAGTGCATTACTAATTTTTTTCCCCAAGCTGCTTCATCAGTGCGGTGAAAAAGCAAGTTTGTTTGTTTTTAATAGACTCATGTGACTTAGAGTGACACTTCCTAGTAATGGAGGACAGCTTTGCATTATATGTAAAAGAAAAATGTAGTGCTGCCCTCCATTTCCAGGAAGTTTTGCTCCAAGTCACATGATTCCATAAAGAATACTGGGTCATCAACCTGTCTCAGCACAGCTCCTCATGCAGGGTCATAGTTGTTAGACAGTTGCGAGACACACCTGGCACCAGCAGCCAGACCAACACAGGTAAGTAGTGACACATTTAGAACCTTTGTAAGTTCCACACAGACCCATAAACCTGTTTATTTTCTCACCAAACTGATGTAGAACTGATGAGGCTGATTAAAGCAGCGGAACATATTGAATTGGAAAATACTTAATTAATCCCATAAGCGAAATTGGATATTGTATTTATGATAATTAATCTGTAGTCTTATTCCGGACAGTGATGCTGTTGACAGGAATGAGCTTCTGTACCTCTCCATCCTACAGCGAACCCGACCAAGCTTCTGACTGAACATACACTGTTGTTCCTTCAGTGTTGTGTAGAGGGTGTGAAGAATCATCCCTCATCTTCATCAGCTTGTGCAGCATCTTTTTTGTACAATCAGCTCCAGCAGTTTTAGTTATCCCCAGCAGAGAACCAGCTTTCTGGACCAGCTTCTGCAAAGCTCAGTAGCATCTGCTAGAACAGCAATATCAAAGCCAAAGACTTAAAAAGACCAAAAAAGCTGATTCAGAAAACTGGTTCTGTATTGGAGCTGATTTTCCAAAAAGAATGCTGTAAGCCGCTGGAGATGGTGGAGGCTTCTTCAAGTCTGCTGCCATCACCCTCCAGGGAAGTTGTTGCTCAGGTCCAGCAGTTGTCTGCCAACTAAAGAATTATGGAGGACCAAAACTGTGGAGGAAAAAACTGAAAAATAAAAAATACATACAAAAATGACTCAATATAAAAGATTATATGCCAGTTTCTCACACAAAAAATGTTTTAAAAAATTGTTTTTACAATAAGTAACGTATTAAATGTGAAATAAATGCGTATTTATATTGTCATTTCTAACTGTTGTACTTTAACCTTGTAAATACGCCTATTTATTCAATTGTTCGTGCCTTTTTTAGTTTATCAATATTTGTTTGATACCTTTTACATGTATTTTCGTCTTTATTTTCATGCCTGTATTTACTTTTCCAATATTTTCTTTTTACATTTTCAGAAGATCTCTTTAAGTACTAATTTCTTTCTATAGTGTTGGATTCACTTGCAGGGAAACAGGCTGTGCAGCATGTGCCTTGGATAAAAAATGCAACAATACATTTATTTAAAACTGAAAGCTGTTGTCTTTATTGTTTACAGATACTTCCTGGCCATCAACCCTGAGGGAGGATCAGAGTCGGGGAAAACTCAACGAGTCCACATCTCGGGACACTCGTACGAAAACTGATAGACTTCGAATGGAAAATGTAAATGTGCCGGTCCACCTCTGTCATTTGTTTATTTCAGTTTTACCTGTCATGTTGATAAACAAATTGTATAACAAAGTCAGTAGGGATGCACGATATTGGAATTTTGGCCGATATTTGATATGCCGATATTTTAAAACTCATGTGGCCGATAACCAATATCGATACCGATATTAAAGCTGAAAAATAAATTATATAATATTCATTCTCTTTGCAAAATTAGAAAAATACCTCAACTTGTGTAATGTATATAAGTGAAAGTGACAGTTGTTCAAACAAAACTAATAGAATATGTGCATTATATCCTAAAACGACCGGGATTTTCTTTTACCTGACAGAAAAATAAAGACGAAAGAAAATCAGGGGATATTTGGTAGGGGTGGGAAAATATTGATACACTGAAATATCGCTATATTTTCATATGATATCATATCAATATTTAAAGACATGGTATTGATCTATTTTACTAATGAAATCTTGCGAGATTTTGTCGTTCTGTTACCAAATCTCATAGGTTTTAGTGAAATCTCGAGATTTAGTAGGTAGAATAGATCAATACCATGTCTTTAAATATTAATATGTAATCTGCATATGAAACTATCGCAATATTTCAGTGCATCAATATTTATTCCCATCCCTAACATTTGGTTATTTACACAAATGACTGTGTATAAACTTTGTTCACACAGAATATTCTAAAAGAAACTGTTTTTAGATTTTTTAAAGTCTGCAAGTTTTTGTTTTGTTTTAGACTTTAGAAACAACAGCCTGATCGGTTAAATATCGGTGGGGTGGCCGGTGTCCTATACTCAGTTTTAAGGCCGATATAGGCCGATACCGATAGGGGGCCAATTATATCGTGCATCTCTAAAAGTTAACATTGGTAATGAACTGGATGGAGTCAATTCAACTCTGATAAAGTTATCTTCAGGTTGTCTTAATGTAGTTCTCAGGTTACTGTATTTTTAAGGCAGGTTACAGATGTTCCATCCATCTTCAGCCCTGTTCAGCATTATAGTTCAACTTCATTCAGCCTTTCACCATTATACTGTAGTTAAAATTTCTTTAACTTCTTAAAGGTTCAATATGAAATACGGACAGAACAGCGACATCACGTGTGTCTAGGTTGTAGTTGCAACGGCAGAAAAACAACTCCAGCAGCTTGGATGCCAGGCTGCTGGTACGCAAGTGACCAACAGTCTGCAGCATGTCCAACAAGTAACACAGAGGAGTTTATAACTAACTGCTAACGTTAGCCATGTTAGCAAACAAGCTAGCTTACCGATCCAGGAGGAAAGTCGCCATTTCCGTGTTTTGACTCCATGGAAAACAATTATGTGGGTCCATTTAGTGAAGTCTTCACCTAAATTTACTCCAGGTTTTGCTCTTCTTAGGTCACTCCTCCTCAGAAACAGATAACAATATCTCCAGGGCTCTGAAGCAGCTGCTTCACTCGTCGTCTCTACGGTTTTCCCCTGTACCAGCCTGACTATGACCAAAATATTGTTTCCACACAGAGATCGTATTTGGCAACCTGCAATGTATTGGCTTATAGACATAAATATAATGCCATTATCAAACCCGTAAAAGTTTATTTTATAATTATTTTTAGGCTAAATATGATTTTTCTATTAAATGTTGTACTTTCATTCTGTACCCCTTAAACCAGTGATCACCAATCCCGGTCCTCAAGGAGGACCTGCTGGTTTTCCAGGTCTCCCTGCTGCAGCACACCAGAGTCAGACTCAGACAAGCTCTGGACAACTCTGCTAATTAGTCAATGATTTCAATCAGGTGTGTTGCAGCAGTGAGACATGGAATACCTGCAGGATACCGGTCCTTGAGGACCAGGATTGGGGATCCCTGCCTTAAACGACCTGTGGAGGTATTATTTAAAAAAAAAAAAAAAAAAGCTTTTAATAAGAATGTTACATATTCAACCTTTAAAACATTTCAGTTTAGTTCAGTTCTTTTCTAGTTATGATTGTGTTCATGTTCAGTCTGCGTATTTGTTTTTGTTTTGTATTAATGCAGTGTTCTACATGTTCCATTTTTTTTGTAATAAATGGTCAAATGAGTAAGGTCTTTGTTTTCTTTGTGGATCAAATTTAAATCATGTTTTGGTTCTTACGATCTCAATGAAATCCCATGTACAATATTTGACTGTATTATTTGAATTGTAAATTTACAGTAAATTACTGGCTAATGAGTTGCATTACTTTTACAGTAACACTGTAAAAATGCTGTGATTTATATGCAGCAAGATACTGTGATTTCACAGCTACATACATCTATATCACAGTAATGGCATGCAGATTGTTGCTGTGAAGTTACAGCATGTAGCTGTAATTTTAGTGGAAATTACTGTAAAATATTCACAATAGGTTACTGTGAAATATTCACGGTAAAATGTTGTGATATTTTCCCTGTAAATTACTGTGAAATTACTGTGAAAGTAATGCAATTATTAGCCAGTAATTTACTGTAAATTCACAGGGAAAAATTTAACAGTGAAGGCATCCCATTTTCCCAGTGACGGTCTGTAGTGTTGT
>JALJCO010011439.1:0-51511 GCA_023101725.1 Atherinomorus stipes | reverse complement strand
ATAATAACTAATTATACTACTGTTTAGAAGTACTGCTATAGTTGTTGTACAAGCTACGCACATTTTTCAATGCTGCAGGCACACTTTGGGTTGAAATGGTACAAATTTGTACTTTATATTACTTTGGACCCTTTTTCATAGTATATAGGTACTTCTGGCCTCATAAAGACAAATATTGTACTTTTGAGAGAACATTTGTAAAAAATTTACCTACAGGTACAGAAATGTTCCTATCTCGTACCTCTATTTTTGAGTGTGCAGGAACGAACGAAGATAGGCGGTTTAAAGGTAAAACACACTCAGATTTGTTGTTAACCAACTTAAAACCGCTGTTGTGCAACTCTGCTAAAGGCTGAGGCCTTCCTGGTAACTAGCAGGTAGTTACCAGGTAGGAAATGGGGGGTGACATGGTCAGAAAAAAAGATAGCAGCCTAGCAAAACAACGTGTTGCTAAGGCTCCTGTTATTAGCCGTTGTTAGCACAGCTGGCAATGTAGTTTACATATCACATGAAGAATGTGAATTACATTACAGCAGCTTCCCCCTACATCTATATGACACAATACCACGTGTATGACTGATTTAATGCAACAAAAAACAGTCAGAAGTGCAAATAAATGCAACATTGCAGAAGCTTCTACAACTGCTAACCCGACTATTAACACGGTGCGGCCATCTTTAAAACTGAACTCAGAGGTGGCAGGATTGTCTGACTTTCTGAGTGGGAAATCCTACCGGTGGGGCCGTTCCAGTTGAAACTTCCTACACGGAGTTGGGAATTTCTGACTTCCAAGTTCAAATAGAATGCAGCATAACACTCGCTTACTCAATTAGCATTAGCAACATCACAGAATCGGCTAACCGTTAATTAGCATTAGAAAATCATTAACTTACATGTCCAGACCTGTCAAAATTTATGGAAAAGTTATTTACATGCTATAAAAAATTTGGGGATAAAACTAATACCTTGATTCTGCACCCCTTTAGACGTTAAGTGGATGTATTATTTTTTAAAAGAAATTATTGTTTTGATGAAAAAGTTGTGGCTATCATCTTTAAAAAAACCCATCAGCTTTTGTATAGAGTACTTTTGTTTCATCTCTGTGATTTTTTATGTTTCCAGGTGATTAAGAGAAAATTCTGATTTGTTTTTTAGTTTTAGTGAAATGTGAGTGATTAAAGTTTCTGAACATCAGAGAACCAGAACCATCACATGGTTCTGGAGCAGTCTGATGATGATGATGATGATCTCTCCTGCTTCAACATACAGAACCACATCAGAGTGTAAACGTCCTGCTGAAGATGTTTGTCTGCTCAGAGTTCACTGTCTTTATCCTCTTCTGTTGTTTGTCTGTCTCAGATTATAATCCAATTATAATCCAATAACCACAGCTGGATGATTCGCATCAGATCTGACACAGGATCAGAATTTTCTTGCTTTTTGTTACATAAATGGTTTTGTAAACCTGCTGCGTGACGCTCAAACAGGATCTTCAAGCTTAAATCCACTTTAGGATTAATGTTCAATCAAAGTCTAAATGAAGTCAGTTTCCATCAGGATCATGTGTCCCGCTGAGATGGGATGATGATGGTTTTTGGCGTGTCACATCATGACACACATGAGTAATTACTGCATGGTGGTGACAGAATGAAGCCAAACGTTATATTTAACCATCAACGCTCCAAATTCACAATAATAAGAAAACCTGAATTTCACATAGTTTGGCTTTTCCCTGAACTTTAATCAGTTTGTGTGCAGCTTCCTGTAAAAATAGGACGTTACTGAAAAGAATTAAGGCCACTGAAGAATATAAAAAAAAAAATCAGGATTTTTTTTTCAATTTCGAAAAGAGTCAGAATTCTGACTTTTTTCCCCCAGAACATTAAAAAAAAAAATATTGAGGATTTTTTATTCAATTTCCAAAAAAGTCAGAATTCTGACTTTAATCTCAGAATTCGGGGATTAAAGCCTCCAGTATACAGCCTCCGGTTTGTTCAGGGGTGGCCACCGTTTTGTTCATCGCCATTATTCAGCTCTGAAAACAGTTCAAAAGTCCTGCCTCTTTTGCTACGTCAGCAAGATGGTGTCCGTTTAGTGCGAGTGGTGTGCTTTGTTTTGCACTGGATTTTTGACCGGTATTAGGGCAACATCCTGGTATTTTCAGAACACTGAATTTTGTTGAAACCCCACTTGCACTCAAAAGTAGTGAACCACGTTGTTCAAGTGTGTGGATTGAGACAGACCCTTTGAGTTTGCCTCCTCGCGCCAAGTGTATCTATCTGCGGCTTGCAACCCAGTGGGCGTGTCATATAGTGGGCGTGTCCTATAGTGGGCGTGTCGCATTGTGGGTGGGGAAGGGTCAGGGGTAGGGCTAGATTTTACCGTGCTCTCATTGGCCTGGTGGGCGTGTCGTCGAGTAACGTCACACTACGACACGCCCACTCTACGACACGCCCCTGTCTTGCGAGGTGCAGATAGACCCTTCTCCCTCGCGCCATTCAGTGCTCCTTCCCATAATGCATTTTGGTCTGTATTGACCTGTCTATGGACCATTGAAGCTCACTAGTTTTCAAGATGCATTGTGGGTAATTTTGAGTGCACTACTTTTTTCTTTCTGGGCATTAGGACACCCCTACAAAATTACCTAGCTGTGACCTACCTCAAGGTTAAAGGAGGAGTCCAGAGTTTCCCCCCTGAAAATGAAAGCTAGACTTGTGCAAGTGAAATCCGTCTCAATCCGTCTTTGGGCCTCTAGCCAAGCCAACCTATTTGTATAGCACCTTACAACAGCCTTCACTGAACAAAGTGCTGAACAACAAAGAAACTAAAACATTAAAAATATAATAGACATAAAATCAGATCAAAATTAGATAAAAGAAAGAGTAACATTAAAACAACAAAACAAAACAATTTAGCAATTTATACTGGACAGTGAGGAGGCTTGTCTGACCTGCAGAGGCAGCGCATTCCACAACTGTGGACCGGCCACAGACCAGGCCCGGATTTAGACAGCCCCACTAGGGGGTGCAGGTAGAATATCAGAGGGGCAAGCCGGAAAATCTTGGGGGTGTCAAATCCCCCCGAACCCCTAAAATGCATAGAAAACTATACTAACTATGCTATCATCATATCAGAACATCCATCCATCTCTGTCTCTCTTTGATTTGTCTTGTAGGTTTTATGTTGTTTGCTCTTCCTGACACTAACCTCTGCATTTACCCGGGCTTGGGACCAGCACAAAAAGGACACTGGCTTGTGTCTGTTAAGGCTGCATTTATCTTTTTGCATGTGTGTATTTTTTTTATTTACATTTCAAATGTGTCTGTCTGTGTGTCTATCTGTCATTTTTATTTCTTTAGTTCTTTACACAGTATGGCTCATATCATTATACCATCAGCCGTCTGCTTGCAAAGTCCTAACAGACCTAGGTCTGTTGTGTCCTGTTGAGGCTACATTTATCTTTTTTTAATAATTATTTTTTTGTATTTTTTTACTTTTTAAATCTGTCTATTGATCTGTCCTGTTTTATTTCTATCTGTTTTTTTTTTTTTTGTCGTTTTTATTTCTTTAGCTCTTTACACAGCATGGCTCATATCAGTCATTATAACATCAGTTGTCTGCTTTTCTGTGTTAAAGTCCTAACAAATGCGTCCATATTTACGCCTGTTGTTATAGCCTTCTTTTGAGCCAGAGTAACTTAATTTTTCTCACATGCAAAATCGTGCAGTGGAAGGGGGAAAGCACGAGACAAAGTGGAGAAAGATCTCGCGCATGATTAGAATGGTTAGAATTTGTGGCGAGTCGAGGAGCAGCAATGATTCGCTTGCTGCTGCTGCTAATACCGCAGCATGCTAGCTTTAGCAGACCAGAGGAAAGTGAAGCGACTGGCCCGGACTGGACACACCCTTCCTTTGTATCTACCAATCAGTAGCTACTTAGAGAGAGGAGCTGGGTTTCCATTACCCTTTTCCAAAAATAAAAGCGATATTTCTTAAGTTTCGAAAAAGTACAATGCCATATGCAGGTGTTTCCATTGAATGGTATAAGCCGTAATTCTCGTAAAATCCCGTCCCGCGAGACTCCACTTAGAGGAGGATGGAGATATAAACGTGCTTAGAGCTGCTGCTGCTCCTCATCAGGAGAGGAAAACAGCGGATGATGATTCAGAGGTAAAGTCCGTATGTACGGAGCCTCTGATCACATCAGCAGGGAAAAACACTCGTGGCGACTTCCAGGACAGACGCCCGAAACGTAACACAAATTAAAAACCCCGTCAGGATCAACTTCTGGGGTGTGGATGTCATGATCTGGCCACTTTTATCCGGCACCAGTTCCTGACCGATGTGATAAAATAGCCGTTGATACGAAGGCGCAGTCATACGATGTAATCCGTGGTCACGTTTTATTAAATCCTGGTCACATATAATTAACATGAACGAGATAACCGAGTTGTGAGGTTACAAATGTGTGGAAATAAACAGCTTGTGTCCAGTCGGTAATGCATGAAGAACTTAAGCCATCTGTATTATGTCTAAATGAACTCAACTTACGGCGATCTGGGGATTTTTCATATATGTGACTGATTAAACTTCCCCCATCACTCTGATTCCACAGTTAATGCTTGTAAATGATAATATTAATCATACTTAAGTAGGAATAACTGGATTTTAACCCCCCTACGTCACTCCTGATGGCGAGAAATTGCGACAAAATTAATCGAAACATCTGGATTTACGCCTCATGAAAGCGTAAAAACTTTTTTGCGATATTTGAGAGTTTTTTCGAAATGTAGGTGTTTCCATTAGTGGTTTTTAATTGCGATATTTAGGTTTTGCGCAATTCCAGGTGTAATGGAAACCCAGCTAGAGAGAGAGAGAGAGAGAGAAAAAGAAAAAAATGCGCGCTGACCATTTCCCTTGAAATAATTTTTCAATTTGGGATTTTCGCATGCCATCATGTTTGGGGGGGCAGTCATGGCATTTAGGGGGGCATTGCCCCTCCTTGCCCATGCCTGTATCCGGCCTCGCCACAGACCGGCTCTACTCTCTTGTGATGGTGAGTTTGTTTGCAACTCCCTCTGCTCCTGTCTGTTATTAGCTTTTTCCCTTTGCTTTGGTGTGTTCGGGACGTTTTTCTGGCTGGAGATTTCTGTATATATCGCCAGCCAATGACAGAGCAAAGGGCATGACGCTGTGAAGAGATCAGCTCATGATTGGAGCAGAAGCCAGTCACTCGAACTCTTGGGGGGGGGAAATACCCTTGGAAAATATCCATTTTGAGGGTCAGATAGCCCTTCCACTTCCCCCTCCCTCTTGGTCTGAACCAGAATTGGGACACCACTACCCTTTCACATGAACACGCAAAACAAAGGGTTAGGACCAAGGGCCAGGGCTAAGTGGGGAGTTGGAATTCACCCACAAGGTGCGTCCCAATAAACCCACTAGCCCTACTTTTTAGCCCTACTCCTAAATTTTGCGCGTTCCCGTGAATGTAGTGCTGTCCCAATTCCTCTCTGCATGTAGGGGTAGTGGAAATGATGAGGGGTAGGGGGTATGAATCCAGCCCTTCAGAGCGAGGGACGTCCGATGCTGACTTGCTGAGGAAGAGCCAGAGAAAAAGGAGAGCTGTACGTCATTACTGAATCAAACAACAACAGCAACCTCCCGGAGAGCGACAGGATTTAGAGAAGAAAACTCACAATTTACATGTTACACAGCCGTTCGTAACGTTAGCCAGACTAGCCACGCTAGCTAGGCTAAAATACTGATGAAAAGTTTGCGAAGGCTTTTTGGCAGTTTACAAGAAACAACAGTCGTCATGGCAACTTCTTCCCTGTGCGGCTGTTTGGTTTATTAATCAACCGAATGTGATGGCACGAGTAAGAAGATGAGTACTATTCCAGAAATACACTTTCTGGATTTAAACCGACAACGCCACTTTGGGAGTTTCGCCCAAAGAATTAGTTAGAGGCACAGGTCCGATCTACTTTATTAAGAGCCAGAGACGTGTTTCCAAACAAACAAACATTTAATTAAAATAAATGTTAAAACAGGTCAAATAGAATATCACACACACGGGGAAATGGGAACCTTATCAGGTGCTGAGGCTTACCAATTGGTGCAGTAGGTTGAAGTGGAGGTGAAGGGGAATCCCGGGAAGACACACACCCCCCAATCATTCATAACACACACAACACTCACACAGCAAACTGGAGGGGGGAGAACACAGCACACAAGAGGGAAGCCGCCACCACCAGGACACCAGGGGCCACCACGGCTGGCTCTCAGCAACTGAAAAAGGACAAAGGGGATTAATGACTTGCGCCCAAAACAATACAATAATAAGTGAAACAAAATAAAAATAAATCAAAATAGAAATGGGAAAAAGCAAGTTAACCAATAACAGTTTTGATTGACCTCAGATACACCTTTAAAAAGTCATTAAAAGGCTGATCCACCATCAGCACGAGAAGTAATTTCAAAAGAGTCCTGTCCAACTTGGAGGGAGGGGCTGATGCTGCCCCAGTACAGCCAGTCGTTCGGTGCGGCCAGCCACGATACCAGCTGGGCGACACCGAGAGCAGCTCAGCCAGGTGAAGCAAACCGCAGGTGCTACATCCAGCAGCAGCTGTCAGCTCATTCAGCTGCGGTACAAACCACGGCAAATCAGGACGAACAATATCAAGGCTGTGATTTTCTTAGATGCCTTTAACGCCGCTGGGAGTTCCCCATAATACTTGGCCCCAACGCCCTGTCAAAACAAACCCACTTGTCATGGAGAAGCAGGAAATAGAGCACAGAGTTGTCATAAGGCATACATACCAGTTAGGCTACGTGGGAGGACCCAGAACAAGGATGACACGACTGCCGATTACACCGGCTTGCGTTACTTTGCTCCGGTCTCGAGCGCCGTAATCCGAAGCGCCTTATCTAACAAGCTGAATTAAATGTAAATCAGCACCAGAATGAATCACTGGCAGTCTTAGCAGCCACTGCTAACCTACCTGTGCCGGCAAGAAGCCAAGATGACCCGGAAGCAGAAGGGAGGGCCCACACCAAGAGAGATTCAAAGAGAGACTGTCACTATCCCTTTTTATAGAGCGCCCCCCTGAGGTGATTGGCCAATACTGCCCTGGCCACAAACACAGCTGAAAGCAATGATGAGAATTCATCCTGCTACATTCTACCCCCCCTTTGTGGATCGTCGCCCCGACGATGCAGCAACTAGATTGAGGCCCTAGGCTAATCCCAGGGCCTAAAGAGCACTGTAATTGCATTGGACACCGGACCAGAAAGATTAACTGGTCGTGGAAGGTGATGGACGTTAGTATGCTGGCCAGCAGTAGACCGTGCTGTCCGGCGAACCACTACTTCACTGGGATCCACTGCTGATGAGCAAGTGAACTCTGCCAGTGGCAAGTTGTCCCCCACCACAGCTGGAGCATCACGATGGTCTGGCTCAGCTGGAGCTGTATCCCCAGGTAAAAACTGTGGCTGAGGAGGGCCAGGAGTCTGTCCAGGAGATGAATGAGAATTCTCTGGTGCCATAACAAACAAATCACCATCATGGAATGGCTCGTCCTCAGCCTGTGGCTCATCCGGAGGGGGTACGCAAGGGACACCGGGACATTCTGGGGTTCTAGTCCCGATCACGGCTTTCAACAGCGTCCGGTGGACATGTTTGATCTTGGTGGGATCATCAGCAGCCACGATGGTGTACACGGAGTGTTCGTGTCTGGGGGCCTTCAGAACCCGGTACACAACAGACCCCCACAAATCTTGAATCTTATGACGCCCCTTATGACTCAGTTCTCGCAAATACACCAACTGACCTTCTTCCAAGGGGGCAGGACGAACATGCTGGTCATGACTGTTCTTTCGCCGTTCGGCTGCGACCCTTAACCTTTCACGGGCTCCGTCAAAGGCAATCTGTAACCGGGCCTGGTGTTCCTGAATCCACTCATGAACACCTCCACCCCTAGGCTCATGCACTTGGCCCAACAAGAAATCCACTGGGAGTCGTGGTTCCTGCCCAAACATTAAAAAGAATGGGGACTCACCAGTGGTTTGATGGGGAGTAGTATTGTAAGAATACAAGAGTTGAGGCAAACAAGAGCTCCAATCTCGTTTCCGAGAGGGGGACAGTGTGCGTAACAGGTTGTGCAGGGTTCGGTTGAACCGCTCACACTGCCCATTGCCCGCTGGGTGGTATGGGGTAGTCCTGGATTTTTCAATGCTGTAAAGGCTACAGAGCTGTTGGATCAGACAGCTTTCAAAATTACGACCCTGATCCGAATGGATGCGGGCAGGCACCCCAAATTTGCAAAACCATTCGGTAACTAAAACCTGAGCCACAGTAGAGGCTCGTTGGTCACGGGTGGGGACAGCCAGAGTGTACTTGCTGAACACATCAGTCATGACCAGGACGTTCTCGACCCCCGTCTGGGTTGGTTCCAACACGGTGAAATCAATGGCCACGATTTCATTTGGCCGAGAGGCCAGCAGGTGCCCCATGAAGCTCTGGGCAGCGGGTTGGTTGTTTTTGGCGACTTGGCATCTCTCGCATGATTGACACCACTGTGCCACATCGGAGGACATACCTGGCCAATAACAGCGCTGCCGCAATAGCTCCAAGGTCCTTTCAATGCCCTGATGACCATGTCTCTGATGGACCCCCACCAAAACCTCCTCCTTTAAAGCGGCCGGCAACAACAGCTGAAAGACCTCCTCCGCCCCATCTGGGCGAAAGATCCGACGATACAAGGCGCCGTTCCTCTCGACCAGACGATCCCACTGACGAATCACTGCCAGTGCGGGCGGAGAGAGGGCCCTGCGTTCGTCATGTTCTGGACGCCGCTTTTCCGTCCAGAACTTCCAAACTTGCTGGAGGGCTGGATCAGACTGCTGCAGCCTGCAGATCTCAGAAGAGGCACGGTGAGGGAGGGCTGCAATGGCAGCCTGCCCTGCTTCAGATTTACGGGCCTGCAAGACTTGCTGCAGGGAATCTGGGAGTGAAGTGCCCGGAAGCATGGCTTCCATGTCCTGTGCACTGGGAGGCTGCTGACGAGACAGAGCGTCAGCATTTTTGTTGACTCTTCCCGATCTGTATTTGATTTCAAAATCAAATGCTGCTAGCTGGGCTGCCCACCGCTGTTCTGTGGCACCGAGGTTAGCTGACGACAGATGGCTTAGTGGATTGTTGTCTGTGTAAACAACACACTTTTGCCCAAGCAGATACTCCCTAAACTTTTCTGTCATGGCCCACTTTAGCGCCAAAAACTCCAACTTCATGGAACTATAGTTGGTCATGTTGCGCTCAGTGGGCCGTAGACCTCTGCTCGCATAGGCGATGGGTCTCACTTTACCACCCTGCTCTTGTGACAGCACGGCTCCCAGACCACCGTAACTAGCATCTACCTCCAAGATGAAAGGGAGGGAAAAGTCAGCATAGGCCAACACTGGAGCAGTGGTAAGTTTGGTCTTAAGTGCCTCAAAGCTGCCATGACATTCCTCAGACCAGTTTTCTGAAACAGCCCCCTCTGGCCTTTTCCTAGAATTGGTGTTCCCCAGCTTGGCTACCAGCTGGTGTAGAGGGGCAGCCAATTTGGCAAAGCCCTCCACAAACCGGCGATAGTAACTGGCAAAGCCTAGGAACGATCGCAGCTCGGAAACACTACGTGGAGGCTGCCAATTGGCCACTACCTCAACCTTGCTGGGGTCAGTTGAGACACCCTGGTCTGAAATCACATGCCCCAAGTATCGCACCTGCTGTTGGAAAAAGGCGCATTTTGTGAGCTTGGCCTTCAGACCCTGATGCTGTAGACGTCCCAGCACCACCTCCAACCTCTCCAGATGCTGCTCGATCGTGGAAGAGAAAACAACAATGTCGTCCAAATAAAGCAGCACCGACTGACACTGTTGGTCACCAAAGAGCCGCTGCATCAGACGCTGGAAGGTGCCGGGAGCGTTACAGAGGCCAAAGGGCATGCGATTCCATTCAAACAGCCCGAAAGGAGTACAGAATGCCGTTTTGTGTCGGTCTGCCTCTGCCACCGGGACCTGGTTGTACCCGCTGGCCAGGTCCATGGTGGAAAACCACTGCGCGCCAGTCAAGGCGTCCAAGGACTCTTCAATCCGAGGAAGGGGGAACGCATCCTTCCTGGTCTTGCCGTTCAAAGGCCTGTAATCAACGCACATACGAAGGCTGCCATCTTTCTTCCTAGCGAGCACAATGGGTGATGCATAAGGGCTGCTGCTCTCACGGATAATTTGTGCTCCTAACAGTTGGTTTATGTGATCCTTGACTGCTTCATAGTCGGACGGAGGGATCCGTCTGTATCGCTGCCGAACCGGAACATCATCTACAAGAGGAATGTCGTGAGTGATGAGGTTGGTGCAGCCAAGGTCACTATCGTGGTTAGCAAACACAGACTGGTACTTGCTAAGAAGCAACCTCACCTTCTTCTGCTCATCAGCAGACAAGCGGGACAAATCCAGAGCAGCAATCTGCTCGGGAACTGAAGCCACCACTGACTGGGAAGCCACTGTGGCGACAACTGAGGGCACCTCTGTTACCCCAGCTGGCAGGCTCACGACGGTTGCTTCATTTAAACTCCCCACGACCGTGCGCGGGTGGAGCAACGCATCTGTGGAACCCACATTCACGATGGGAATGTAGGCAGTTCCTCTTTCTACTTGGACCAAGGAAGGTGAGGCCAGTAGTCCGGCAGGTAGACCAGAGGCTAATGGCTCGAACAACACTGTGGGGCCTGCGAAATGCTCAGAGCAGGTAGCTGCTATGACCTTCATTGTGCCTCCAGGGATCCGCCACATCTTCTTTCCCCGTACAGTGACTCTACCTGAACCAGATCGAAAGACCTGCCTACCAGCTTGATGGCACTTTTTCAGTGCTTCCATAACTGGCTCTGGGGCACCTGATACAGAGGGCAAATCAAAAAGGGCCAAACCATGTTGCCCAAAGAGTTCTCCATAACACCGGCGGATGACGTTCATCCCCAGCACCCCAGGGACCTGCACAGACATACCACTGGGTGGGTCTTTAACCACCAACACGCCACAGTTTGGCATCAGTTTACCACACAGTTCCACTTCAAGTTCAATAAACCCGAGGTACGGAATGTCCAATCCGTTGGCAGCACGGAGCTGCAGCCAGCCACAAGACTGTAGCCTCTCGGGACCCCAAGAACCAAAGTGCTGGTGGAAAAAGCTCTCTGCTATAGTAGATACCATGGATCCAGTATCTATTAGACAGGGAACAGTTATTCCCCCCATAGTGACGCACATATGGGGACAAGAAGACATAAGTTTAGCCATTTCAGAATCACCTCCTACCCCTGAGCCAATGGCAGTGCCCGCCGAGCTGTGACTCTGCAGCCCGGCGGGTACTAGTTTTCCGGGGGCAAGGAGGAATGAGATTGTACACCTGGGTGGCGTGCAGGTAAAGACGGCTGAGGGCGAGGAGTAACACGAACTCCATCACAATCCCTAGCAAAATGTCCTTGCTGCTGGCACCGATTACAGATAACTGGGCCCCTATGTGAGGGGCGGCTGCGTGGGTGGGTGCTCTGTAGGCGAGAAAACTTTGAGTTAGTTGGTTGAGCTGCTCCTGCTGGAGTTTGAGCATTTCCCTCAATTCAGCCACTGGGGATGGTTTAGTGAGGGCAGGAGGGTCACTCTTAGTGGCACACTGAAAGCCAAGAACTGAAGGTATAGAATGACTTCTGCCCTGTGTTCCAGCTGGCGAGCCCTCCCGCTCCCACCTAATGGCTTCAGCCCGGACCTCAAGCAGTGTAGCAGTAGGCTGCCTACGTACAAATTGTTTTAAATCGCGGCGAAGAGCACCATCAACAACATGCTCCACAAACTGATCGCGCAACAAGACTTCCGCGTTTGGCATATCAGTAGGGGCACGCTGTTTTACAGAGGCCATGAGGCTCATTAGCGCGAGAGAGAATTCTTGGAGCGTCTCCCCCTCTTGCTGTCGACGCGAGAAGAAAGCCTCCTGCAATGCGACGTAGGAGTCAAAACAACCATATAATTCCTGCAATACAGCAATTATTTTGGCCGGATCCCCCGTTCTGTATCGGAGCGAAATCTGATCTCCTCACGCGCTTCTCCTTCCAGGTGATCAAAAAGGAAGAAAGCCTGGTCGGATGCAGCCAAATGACGCGCTCTCATGCAAGCCTGCACCTCCTCAACCCAGTCACTAATCCCAATCCCTGACCTCCCTCTAAACATGGGGCATTTTCTATCCCGGGGCACAAAAACTAATCTCTCGGTTAAAGGGGCACTAGCAGTGGAGAGGGCAGGGGAAGGGACAGCAGAACTTGAGGCTGCGGCACTGGGAGCAGGCATGGCTGCCACCTGCTCCTGCCGCAGTCTCTCATTCTCTGCTTTTAGTTGTGCAACCAAATCCCTTAAATCCTGCAGTTCATTCTCCATAGCTACACCAAAACAAGACAGACTACTAAATGGGGCAGCGGCGTTAAAGGTAAAACACACAAAAGAAAAATTCAAACCAAGTTGGTTAAAACCACAGCAATACCAAAATAACTACCGTTTTGTCTACCACTGAACTGGACACAAATCACCAAAATATACATTAAAAGGAATACACGTCTCTGTTCTTTGTAGATCCTGCCGACAACGCCAGAATGTGATGGCACGAGTAAGAAGATGAGTACTATTCCAGAAATACACTTTCTGGATTTAAACCGACAACGCCACTTTGGGAGTTTCGCCCAAAGAATTAGTTAGAGGCACAGGTCCGATCTACTTTATTAAGAGCCAGAGACGTGTTTCCAAACAAACAAACATTTAATTAAAATAAATGTTAAAACAGGTCAAATAGAATATCACACACACGGGGAAATGGGAACCTTATCAGGTGCTGAGGCTTACCAATTGGTGCAGTAGGTTGAAGTGGAGGTGAAGGGGAATCCCGGGAAGACACACACCCCCCAATCATTCATAACACACACAACACTCACACAGCAAACTGGAGGGGGGAGAACACAGCACACAAGAGGGAAGCCGCCACCACCAGGACACCAGGGGCCACCACGGCTGGCTCTCAGCAACTGAAAAAGGACAAAGGGGATTAATGACTTGCGCCCAAAACAATACAATAATAAGTGAAACAAAATAAAAATAAATCAAAATAGAAATGGGAAAAAGCAAGTTAACCAATAACAGTTTTGATTGACCTCAGATACACCTTTAAAAAGTTATTAAAAGGCTGATCCACCATCAGCACGAGAAGTAATTTCAAAAGAGTCCAGTCCAACTTGGAGGGAGGGGCTGATGCTGCCCCAGTACAGCCAGTCGTTCGGTGCGGCCAGCCACGATACCAGCTGGGCGACACCGAGAGCAGCTCAGCCAGGTGAAGCAAACCGCAGGTGCTACATCCAGCAGCAGCTGTCAGCTCATTCAGCTGCGGTACAAACCACGGCAAATCAGGACGAACAATATCAAGGCTGTGATTTTCTTAGGTGCCTTTAACGCCGCTGGGAGTTCCCCATAATGCTTGGCCCCAACGCCCTGTCAAAACAAACCCACTTGTCATGGAGAAGCAGGAAATAGAGCACAGAGTTGTCATAAGGCATACATACCAGTTAGGCTACGTGGGAGGACCCAGAACAAGGATGACACGACTGCCGATTACACCGGCTTGCGTTACTTTGCTCCGGTCTCGAGCGCCGTAATCCGAAGCGCCTTATCTAACAAGCTGAATTAAATGTAAATCAGCACCAGAATGAATCACTGGCAGTCTTAGCAGCCACTGCTAACCTACCTGTGCCGGCAAGAAGCCAAGATGACCCGGAAGCAGAAGGGAGGGCCCACACCGAGAGAGATTCAAAGAGAGACCGTCACTATCCCTTTTTATAGAGCGCCCCCCTGAGGTGATTGGCCAATACTGCCCTGGCCACAAACACAGCTGAAAGCAATGATGAGAATTCATCCTGCTACACGAAGTATGATGAATGATGAAAAAAGAAAAATGACCGTAACTGTTAACTCTGTGTTGTTGCTGGGTGTGTTGTTATGGTGAGACGTACATGCAAACGTCACTATGTAGTCGCTTACGTGCCTGAACATAAATGCAGCAAAGCCCTACCCATTGTGACTTCAATTCGAGGGTGTAGTGAAAGTGGGCGAGAGCTAGTGGTTGACTAATTACAGAGAAGACAAAAGATAAAACTGTTTTTCTTCTGAATCTGATGGAGATTATTGGAGAGTTTTATAACTTGGAGGCAGCATCTGGTTGACTGTAATCGCTCTGATATGTTCTCCAGTTGTGATGGATTTTTGTTATTGTTGTTTATCCGGTCGTCATGGTTTCTGTGTTGCATCCTAAACACTGGTTCAGCTGCAGCCTGTTTTGTTCAGGAAATTCATAGAACAGATTTTATAACTCAGGAGTTAATTATCCTGCTGAGATGAGATGAAATGAAAGTATGTTTGTGTGTCCATGTCTCAGTGAACTGCCTGGACGTCCATGTGGAGACACATCCGGACCGGATCGCTCTGATCTGGGAGCGGGACGAACCTGGCATGGAGGTGAAGGTCTCCTATAGGTACGAACATCTAATCTGCTGCAGCTACACACATCTGTGAATCATGGTTCCTGTTCATTGATGTTTATCTTATCATCACAGCTCCATAAACATACAGCAATGTTTGACCTAAATGTTGGAAATGAAAATGTTCTTTTCTCGTTCCTGTTGTTCCCATCAAACATGAAGATCCATTTCCACCATTTAAAATTCTCATTGAGCAGCTTCAGAGGCCCATTTAATTAAAGTTGAAAATTACCAGTTTAACTCCTTCCCACCAGCAGGTGGCGCACTTACACTCACTTACTCAATTAAGCGATGTTACAGAACTGGCTAACCGTTAATTAGCATTACTAAATGTTTAACTTACACATCCAGGAGGAAAGTAGCAAACCTCCACGGGGCTTTTGAGCCCCTTTTCTACCTTCACTCTCATCCTGCTTCGTTTTTTTGTCCGCTTGAATTTTAAAAATGTAAGAAAAGGAAAATGCTATTTCTACACATAGCAATCAAGCTAGCAATTTCAGAGTTATTGCTAAGAGCGAAGAATCCCGACATTGGCATGGTAATCAGATGTGAATATTTACCTTTTAGACTCGTCAAAATTGATAAAACAATAATTCATAGGCTATCCTATTTTTAAAAATGGGGGTAAAATTAATACTTTTATTCTGCACCCCCTCTAGACAGAATCATTGCATAACCGGCTAACCATTAATTAGCATCACAAAATTGTTAACTTGCATTTCCAGGAGAAAAGCAACATGTTGGCATGATAATCAGATGTAAATATTTACCTTTTAGACCCGTTAAAATTGATAAAACTATTATTAATAGAAAAAAAATTGGGGGTAAAATTAATACTTTTGTTTTGCACCCCTCTAGACACTCTGTGGATGTATTATGTTTTTTTAAAAAATGATTGTTTTGATGAAAAAGTCGTAGCTATCACCTTTAAAATATTTACCTTTGCAGTAAAACCATTAACAGCAGATCCTGATATGAACTGGTTTTGACTGGTTCTGTAGCTCGTGGGCTTTGACAGATTCATTTCACACTCATGTTCAATGTCCTGACAGAAAAAGATTTTCATCAGACTTCGATGAAGGTCTGTTTGCCGACCCTTCTCACGCCACCTGAAGCATCTTTAATACATAGATGTGTAGTATAAGTATGTCATTGAACTATCGCGAGAGCTGCGATGAGAAGCAGAAAAAGGAACGGAAGGGATGAAAACGGAAGTGAAGGAATGCAAGGAGCGTAAGGAATGTGAAGATGGTGAAAAGTGTTAATAAAGAGAGCTAACAAAAACCCACTTAACCTTACAGCATCTGATTTATTCACGCAATATAACCTCTGGAAGGACTCTTACAGCTTTTTCGAAATTGCCAGCGGAACCATTAATGTACAAGATTCGGTAAGGAGAGCCACTCTGCTGCATTATATAGGAGCGCCTACACAGAGGATTTTTGCAAATCTACCGGGAGACAAAGGTACATATGCACAGACTGTTGCCGCTCTTGACGCATATTTTACTCCGCGGAGAAATGTAGTCTTAGAGAGATACAAGTTTCGTCAGAGAGCTCAGTGCCCAGATGAGTCGGTGGATGCTTTTGTGAATGCACTGCAGGAACTAGCAAAATCATGTGACTTTGGAGCGCTGGAGAATGACATAATAAGAGATCAGATTGTTGAGAAATGTGCAGTGAAAATGCCACACGACAAACTGTTGCAATACAGATCTGGGCATGAAAAAGTTCCCCTTTCTGCCGACTGCCAGCCACTTACCAGCGACTTGTCTGCTTGTTCAATCGCACAGAGAAACACTTGTGTGCCCAGGGGAAACGATTTCAGAGCATAAATGAACTCCTGGAACAAGGACGTTTCTACACACCAAGTTTGGACACCGTGCGTGATGATGTATTCACGGGACAAATCGTTCAGCCAGTGATAGTGCAGTAATCGTGCACTATTACTGCACCAATTCTGGCAGTTGCAATGGATTCTTTTGACTTGGATTCAGATGGTTTTTGTCCATGCTATGGAGCTTGAATGTACTGAGACCATCAAAATAAATGGACAAAAGTTACATATGGCCATAGATAGAGGAAGTGGTCAAAACTTTACGGGAGGAGCCCTGTTTAAGAGAACGCTGTCCACTACAACAAAACTGAAACCAACAAGGAAGAGGTTTTACTCTTATGCTGAGACTACTCTACTGAAATGTTTAGGTTACTTTGAGGCAGAAATGAGATGGAAAGGTGACAGAGTCAAGGATAACATATATGTGATGGAAGGAAATGTAGAGTCACTGCTGGGCAGAAAAGCAAGCTTTGACCTAAAGATAATAACAAGAGGAGAAAAGGTGAACACAGTAGGACAGACAGACAGATTTAACAAGCTTGTTGAAGATTACCCACAAGTCTTTAAAGGATTAGGACAGATCAAAGGTTACAGCCACAAGGTTGCAGTTGATGAAAAAGTTCCACCTGTAGCTCAAGCTTTAAGGAGAGTCCCTTATCCCATGGTAGAAGCTGTAAACCAGGAGCTGAACAAGATGCTTGAACAAGCATAATAGAAGAAGTTAATGAAAGATCAGAATGGGTTTCTAATATTCTGATCATATCTAAGAAAGACACAACAGAAGTGAGGCTATGTGAGGACCTCAGAGAAGTGAATAAAGCAGTGATCAGGGAAAGATGGTTGATAGCATATTACAAGCTGTTCAGGGAGCAACAGTGTTTGCTAAGCTAGAAGCAAGGAGAGGATTTTGGCAGTGTGACTTAGCCCCAGAATCCAGACACCTAACAATGTTCATCATCCACAGAGGCTGCTACTGCTTCAGAAAAGTTCCCTTTGGATTATCGAGTGCTCCAGAAGCCTATCAGAAGGCTATGGACTATGCTGTGTGGAATGCCTGGAAATGTTTCCTACATGGTTGATTTAGTAGTTTAGGTCAGACGACGAACAACAATAGACTGGATAAAGATCCAGAAATGTTTCCATCATGAGAACAAAAACATCTACAGCAATGATATGTAACAGATATCCAGACTTTAATCAGTTTCCCATTCTGAATTTTCTGTCAGAGCAAATACCAACAACAGGAGAAACAAAACCAAGAGAAACCTTCAGTGTTTTAAAGATTGCCCCCATGTGGCAGAGAGAAGCTACAGCAAGTTCAGGCTTTATTTTCAGTGACATCTCCACCATTTTTGTCCCTCAGGGAGCTGCTGGAGACCACCTGCCGCCTCGCCAACACTCTTAAGAGCCATGGGATCCATAGAGGGGACCGAGTGGCCATCTACATGCCAGTGTCGCCGCTGGCTGTGGCAGCCATGTTGGCGTGCGCTCGCATCGGCGCAGTGCACACGGTGGTGTTTGCCGGCTTCAGTTCTGAGGCGCTGGCAGGCCGTATCCAGGACGGTGAGTCCATGTTTGTGATGAGGCCATGTTCGCTGAAGTTTAGGGCATTGGAGAGGAGCATTAACCATGTTCTGATCCAAACACAGAAACAACCAGAACACCTTTGCAGCAACAGGAAGACCCCTCAACTCAGATTAATTATCGACTGAAAGATAGAAATCCTTGATCGAGAAACACAATAATAATAATAATAATAATAATAATGATTTAAAAAAGCTTCTGGATTCGGTTTGTTTTTGAATTGGTCTATATGTAAATCAGTCTAATTAAAACTGAAATTTGCCCATATAAAACAATTGTTGAAAAATAACATTTTATTTTCTCTAGATGCCTGATTTTATCAGCCAATATTGGCCTTTAAATGTGATATCTGAAAATATCTGTATCAGTTTATATCATACCAATATTTCACTAATGAAATAGTACAAGATTTTGTAACAGAACACCGAGATCTCGCAATATTTTGTTAGTAAGTTTTGTTTCTTTAGCATTGTCCAGCATATAGAAAAGTCCCTGGCTGTGTCCGAATGTCCTCCCTACTCCCTAACCCCTCGCTAATTACATAGGGATCTATAGAGTGCCCTCATTCTACTGGCGATACGGACATGAAGCTGACTATTTTTTCCTCGCCACAGATCACGTGATTACCAGCTGTTACTGTGGCAACCATGACAACCACAACACACGGAAAGATGTCATTCCAAATAGAATCCATAATTTTATGCAAAAATATTTTATTTTCTTACGAAGAGAGCAGGGGTTCAGCTCAAACTTACATGTACGAATTAAGAGTTCTGCTACTGGATAAACATTATTGATCATTTTCAATTTATTTCCTTGACCTCGGGAACTACAGACCATTTTATAAATTCAGACCGGGCTTTATCAATCACTGAAAGAATTTCTAAGTCTGTTGTTTCTTTTATCAATCAATCATAATTGTGAAAAATGTTTGGGTTGAAAACTGCTGTAATAAATTTGCTGTTGCATGTCATAAAAATGACATTTATTAGCAGAGAAATTCAAAATGGATCTAAGTCCATATTTTCTTTTATACTGGAGGTCCCACCTCCTTCTGCTGGCTCCCTGTATTTCCACTCCAGTGTGCTGATACACACCTCCTCCTCCAGTTTCATCAGGTGACTCAGATCTGTGGAGGTCACATTCAATGTTGGAACATTTCTGTTGTGGAAACAGTTACAACCATAAACCCACAGAGCGTGACAAGTCCACAGCAGGTCTATCTGCAGGAGGAGGAGGAGCTGCAGGAGGAGCAGAAGCTCCTCCTCCTGTTTCTGCTCTGCTAGTTTATGTACATGATTTCTAAATCTTGAAACTATAAAAGTTCGAAACTCAAGTTTTGTGGGTGAAGTAATGAAATCTGCACGTTAAAGCAGCACTACATCATTTTCTGACCCTAAAACTTGGATCTTGACATTCATCATGTACATTCCTGTTGCCCTACAGCATCCGGTGACTGGGAAATCACATTTCCTGACTTAATTTTCCAGCCTGCAGCATCACTTTAAAGCTGTGTTTTGCTTTACAGCACTGGTAGTTTTGAACGTACACCATCGCTGATTCAGCAAAGAAACACAAGAGGACAATGTCGGAAGAAGAGAGGAAAAGAAAGTATCAGAGCAAAAAAAAAAAAAAAAAGATCAACAGCCAACATCAGACTGACTTTTACTGGCTGTAGAGAGCTTAAAGAAGAGACAGGATGCAAGACAGAGGCTGAATTAGTTTTTATTAGGGTGCGCCAAGGTGCAAAAATCTGCCAGAATTCAATCGTATTGCTTTAACATGTTAACATAAATCTCTAACATGAGGAAAAATGAAACTGTTGAAATCTAAAGGTAACTTCATCTGTGCAAATATGGACGAAATCCAACTTTTCCCCCAACGTTGTCTCCGCTTCTGGTTTACATACCTCCGTCCGGTTTCAGGGTTGTTATGAATGTTTCTCAGTATGCCCTCTAGGGGGCAGTGTTGCGTTGACATTGACTGCTATAGACAATTGCGAACATGACGTCAGTAGAGGAGGTAGTTTTGCTGCGTCTACTTTAGAAAAGGTGGGAAAAAAAAATTATTGGCTTGTCTCACCACTTAAAAGTGGTCAAATTAAAACTTTTGACATTTAAATGGCCTCTTCCAACTTTTCTTGATCAATTTTCATGAATGGGTAATCTCTGACTATACTGCTGCCACGATTTCCGGTGGTTTTGGTCCGTTTCATCCAGAGCACTCTATATTCGTAAGCTCTTTTGCACCAGACTTACTGACGGACAAAACGACCCCCGGATATGGATGAAAGCGTCCGTATCCATATAGATGGGTTTCCTAGCAACGTCACAGACAGGATGCGTGCGCAACCAGGGGGGCAAGAAAACACAGGAAAAGCATTATGGAACTATGAGAAGACGTGTGTTTACAAGCAAGCCTCGACATTTAATGCTGATAAGGTCATGATATGACATGAAAGTGTCGGGGAAATATAATGTTTGAGTCCTGGTATTTGTTCGGTTGCAAGAATCAAAACGTGGATGCATGTAAAAAGTTAAAAATGGTGATAATAGGACAGTCGGAGTGACTGATCTTCAGAAAACCCTCTCGGATAATTTATGCAGGTTCAGACTACATGATTTATTTAGTCTTTCACCATGGTCACCATGTCGGATTAAACCACCGCGGTGGCTGAAATAATTCCCGTGTTCTAGTCAGCAGACTGGTACTAATGCATCACTGCCGTGATCAGTCATTTATCAGTTTACTGCTGCATCACAACACTGTAGCTGTAAATACTGTAGCTGTGCGTGACAGCCGTCCTCTGCTCAGACACGGAAAATAAAAAGAAGAAAAAACTGATTGTGAAGCCGTTTACAAACATTCACGCTGCATAACAACGCATCCCAGAGATTTAGTACGAAGTACGGGGGTCGTAAATCAGATGGCGTTTGAGTTTCTACCGTTAGCTTGTTAGCAGTTAGCTAGTCTGTCTACTGTCTACCAGGATTTCACACAAAACAAAAGCATAACGTTACACAAGAAGCAAGACTTTCCGACAGCAATGTTGGTGAGTTCTGAACAGTTGGAATCAGCTCCTTTCCAAACGTAGTGATGATGTCGTCTTTTCCTGGTTTAATTCCAAACTAGTGAAAGTTGCTCCTGTATGGAGGAGGTGAAGACGACATGGAGCTGAACCTCCTGTAGACAGCAGACTGTTGTGGACTACTTTGGTTTTAATAAAGAGTCTAAACGCGTCGTGGTAGCGTCGTGGGCTTGGGCGCGGAGGACCCGGGTTCGATTCCCCGACACGACTCCTGGGTGTACCACTGTGGACCCCTGAGCAAGGTCCTTAACCCTCCACCAACTGCTCCCCGGGCGCTTTAAGTAGCAGCCCACTGCTCTCTGATACTCACAGTACAGAGATGGGTAAAATGCAGAGCCCTAATTTCCCCTCGGGGATCATACAAGTATAACAAAAAAAAAAAAAAAAAAAAAGTTTAAGCCGCTTTCTAACTTAAGTTTTTCAGGCAAATTTCAAATGAGGTCCAACACGAATAATATCCATGTTTTAACAAGAAATATGCTGTTTGTGATGACTCCCTTGCCAAGTTAGTGTAATGGTAACAGAAATATAACACAGCAATGCTGCGTCGGTATTTTTTTTATTCGTTATCAAAATACAGATTTATACAATATAATTTAGAACACAACAATCTCTGTTTGTTTTGTTAGGTTACTTTAAATTTTTATTAATGATATGAGTGCGTGTTTGGCCGTAGACTGCGGTACAAACACAGGCTTTTGGCCCCCTGGTTGCGTGCGCAGCTGCCAGTGTTTGTAAATGGGAAACCATCTATTTATCGTAGGGTATGAATGGCCTAAACTAAAAGTTTGTGCCCTTTAAAAAAATGCACTAATTTGATTGCACCTGCAAAAGCTGCAGCTGATTTAGGGTACTAACCGGCCGCAACCAGAATTGTGCTTGTTAAACGGGCAAAATTATACCCACAATCCATTTAGCACATCTGCCTTTACTGAAAACACAACATGGATGTTTCTGCCAGAACGTTCAAAATATTGGGAGAATATGCAAATACTGTAAATCAGCTTTGCAAATGCAATGTGATTTATCAAACGTGAAATGAATTTAACTTGCCAGCTTTGCGCACTTATGGCAGCTTCTGTATGAGGGGCAACAACTCAATGCTGCAGGACTGCAGACATGCTGCACTGATTTAAAAATCCTTTTTCCATTTTGGGCCCAAAAATATATTATTTAATCTGAACTGATAAAGTGATGGCCCTGCGACAGACTGGCGACCTGTCCAGGGTGTACCCCGCCTCTCGCCTGATAATAGCTGGGATAGGCTCCGGCAACCCCCGCAACCCTGAACTGGATAAGCGGTACAGAAAATGACTGACTGACTGACTGACTGACTGACTGATAAAGTGATTGTTGGATCTCTGGCAGCGGTTGTTTGTCTGTCCCCAGAGCTCCCTGCCGACGCTTCTCCCAAAGTAGACATCCCTCATGCACACTTCGTAATGAGACACACAGGACACGTTTCTCTGAACTTCATGCTGGCTCTCTCTCGGTCAGCTCGCTCTGCTGCTCTGACAAGGGGCTGTTCTTTATTTAAACTTTTAACAAAGAACATTTACACAGACGTCAACTACGACGCGTGTACGTGCACAGACTGTCTATTAGTGACAGACATGGTACTCTAACACCCCCACTAGATGTTGTCACCCTTCTTTTCACAGTCACATGCCAAACATATCGGAACAGAACTTCTCAATTTTGGCTCTTGTAGCCGACTTTGTGAACACATCTGCCACCATGTGTTCAGTGGGACAGTACACCAGAAAGATGTTACCTCGTAACACATTCAACCTGATAAAGTGGTATTTGATGTCAACATGTTTACTTCTCTGGCGATTTACAGGGTTCTTTGCCAGACGTATTGTCCCTTGGTTGTCCTCGAAGATTGTAGTTGAGGCATCCTGAAAACTGTGATTCATGTCTTTCAGCAACTGTATGAGGTGCAGAGCTTCCTGGATTGCTGCCGCCAACACCATATACTCTGCCTCACAGGTTGAGAGCAACGGTTTGTTGCTTCCTTGTTTTCCATGAAACAACAGTACCATCCTTGTGTACGCTGAAGCAGTAGCCGGTAGTGCTCTTTGTGTCTGCCGGGTCGTTTGCCCAGTCTGCATCAGAGTAACCCATCAGTTACAGTTTAGTGTTATTTTTCTGATAACACAACTCAAAATCTTTAGTTCCTTTCAAGTATCTGTACACATGTTTTACAGCTGTCATGTGCTTTTCTTTAGGGTCAGACATACATTGTGACAGTTTACTCACGATCCAGCTGATATCTGGTCTGGTACAGGTCATGATGTAGATGAGGATGCCTAGCATTTCTCTGGATTTCCTTTGGTCTGTCTGATCTCCCTCTGGGGTGAGATCACATTTTGCTTCTCTGCTTTTACATTCAGACATGCCAAATCTCTCCAGGATCTTACCAATGTAGCTGGATTGGTTCATTTTAACTGTTCCTGCCACTTGACTGAAGTCTATTCCAATGAAATGTGAGAGTTGTCCCAAGTCTTTCGTTTTAAACTGCTTCGTCAGTTTCTCTTACACTTCTCTCAGACAGTTCTCACCACTTGCAGCCACAACTATGTTATCTACCCAAACCCATACCAACAAGATCACTTTTTCTTTTTCTGACAGTTTGGTGTAGAAACAGTTGTCTGTTTGACTTTGTACAAATTCATTCTCAAGCAGGAAATTTTGGAGCATTAAGTTCCAGTTCCTACCAGATTGTTTAAGACCATAAATTAATTTGTCTAATTTGCATACCAACTTTTCCCCTTTCTTTGAACTCACATTGTGGCTGTTCCATGTATATCTCGTAGTCGATGGGTGCGTGTAGATATGCAGCCTTAACATCCATCTGGTGTAATGTAAGGTCATGTTGTGCTGCTAGTTGCATCAGTACACGTAGTGATGTTAACTTAGCAGTCGGAGAAAATGTTTCAGAGTAGTTGAGTCCTTTAATCTGGGTGTACCCCTTAGCTACGTATCTAGCTTTGTAGGTTTCGTCACCCTTTCCATCCTCTTTGAGAGCAAACACCCACCTTCCCCCCACTGTCCGTCTACCCTCTGGTAACGGCACAAGAAAGAAAGTGTTGTTTTCCTTGAATGAAACCATCTCATCAGCCATAGCTTTTCTCCACTGGTCTGCTTTAGCTGAAGCTATCGCCTCTTCATATGTCTGTTTGTGGTGTTTGGGTTTCTCTCTGTCTCTACCTGACATGCGTGTAGCTTGTGTGTCAGTACTTTGGTCTCCCTCTTGTTCAGTTTCAGTCCTTGTCTGGTCTTTTTGTGACTGAACTGCTTCAGTTGGTGTCATCACCCATTCTGTGAAGTAGTCACCCATCTGTCCTGCGTCAGTCTGTGTATGACTCTCTGTCATTTCCTTTCTGATGAAGTGTACCAGCCTGTGTTTTTGGACTTTTCTGGTTTCAGGGAAAAACACCATGTTTGCAGGGGAATGTGGATCAAAACCAACAAAATACCCTTTTTCCTTTTTGGGTCCAGCTTTTTCTTGGTTTGTTCATACACAATGCACACAAACTTCCTCATTCTAGACAGATTTGGTCTCTTTCCAGTGAAAAGGAAACATTGTGTCTCCCCTGTTCTTTTACAGTAGCACCTGTTCCTTATCACTGCAGCCATCCTAGCTGCAGAAGGCCATAACTCCTTTGGCAAACCTGACTTGATCAGCATGCACCTGACCATTTCAAACAGTGTGCGCCAGTTTCTCTCCGCTGTCCCATTTTGATGAGGGGAGTAAGGAGCTGACCTCTCATGCTTTATAGCATTGTCTCTCAGGAGTGAGTGATACTCTTAACAAATAGACTCTGTCCCATTATCTGACCTAAGGCGTTTCACTTTACCATAAGGTGCTATGTCTGCAAGAAACAGTTTAGTAGCTTCTACTGCTTTGTTTTTGTTTCTTAGGAAGTACACATAAATGGTACCAGAGAAGTCATCAGTGAAAGTGATCGCATATCTGTTCCCCTCAAATGACTCTGGGGCTATCGGGCCTCCCAGGTCTGTATGTACCAGCTCTAATGGAGCTTTAGCTCTGACATCTGCTTCCCTGTTTCTTGTCTGGGTAAATTTGCCCTGCAGACCAGTCTCACACTGACCAGGTTTGTTGTCCTTTTCTCTGATTTTCATCTGCAACAGACTCAAGTTTCAGAACATCGCCATAATTACAGTGGCCCATTATTTCATGCCAGGCTTTCAGGTCAAAACATGCATTACAGACATCACTACAGGTTTCACCTTGTTTTGTCACAATGTCCAGGTAATACAGTTTACCTTTTACCTTCATGTTACATGTTGTGCCATCAGGGAAAATCATTTTGTTATTGTTCTTCTCAAAGTTGAACTTTGCTCCCTTTGAAGTTGCAGCCTCCACTGACAAGATGTTTTTGTGGATATTCTGGGATCAGTAGAGCGCCGGAGAGTGTGACAGTCACATCTCTTCCCTCGCTGTCAACCAACTCGATCTGGGCGTCGCCTATTCTCAGCACGCTCCCGGTTTTCCATGTGCCATCTGCCAGCTCCATGATGTGGTTTTGGAATGTCTCATCAAATGTAATAAAAGCACTTTCATCAGTCATGATGTGAGCAGAAGCACCACTGTCAACAAGAAGACCCTTCTGCTGTGTAGACTGGTAACTGGATTCACTCACTTTGAGGACGAATGTCTCTCTCTTGATTCCTTCACCTGGTTTTGTTTATCACGGGTGCACAGTCCTGCGGTGTCTCCAAGATGGCCGCTATCTTGTTCCCGCAGTGTGCATAATTGGTCGTTCCTGCGTTGTTCTGCTGAGGTTTCTTGTCTTTGCTTTGGCAGTCCCTAGCTCTTTTCCCACTTTCTCGCAGATGAAGCATTTTCCACTGAAGTATTTCTCGTCCTTGACTTTATACTTCGGTCGGGATGCCTTGTGTCATTACTTCATCTGTACGAGATCTGTTGCGAGAGCGGAGTGTGCATTCAAAACTCCTCAATCTCGTTTTGAACTCTGTGAAGGTCAATGTCTCTTTTGTCTGAGTCACATGCACAAAGAAGTAGTTATATTCATCTGTGAGGCCTTTTAAGACCATTGCCACCAGAAGTGCATCGCTGAGCGTCTCCTTTGCTCTGTTTAATGCTGCCACTATCTTCTAGATGCAAGTCAGACAGTCTGCTATCTCTTCCCCGTTAGCCATTAGCACATTAGTTAGCTCTGTGTAACCCAACAATCCGCGGTTTTTCTTCAGACTCAAAACGGCGCCTCAATATTTCTAGACTTTTCTTCCCGTCGTTGGGGGCTTCATGGAGGATTAGCATGACTGTTTTATAAGCAACCACACAGTTCCGCATAGGCAAGTTAGTTTCTCCTACCGATCTCAGCGGCTTCTGTCTCTGCTGGGTCCCTTCCCAGTATGGTGTCCTTGAGTCCAATCGTTTTTAAGTAGGCCAAGAATCTTGCCTCCCAGATGTGATATCTGGCTTCATCTCCATCGAACCTCGGCGGAGGTCCACGCCCGTATACGTGTGCATTTTGGGCATGCCAGGGCCCATAACCTGTTGGATCTCTGGCAGCAGTTGTTTGTCTGTCGCCGGAGCTCCCTGCCGACGCTTTTCCTCAGACATCCCTCATGCACACTTAGTAATGAGACACACAGGACACGTTTCTCTGAACTTCATGCTGGCTCTCTCTCAGTCAGCTCGCTCTGCTGCTCTGACAAGGGGCTTTTCTTTATTTAAACTTTTAACAAAGAACATTTACGCAGATGTCAACTACGACGCGTATACCTGCACAGATTGTCTATTAGTGACAGACATCGCACTCAGTGATTTTTAACAGTAAAAATCTAAACACGCAAGTTTTCCCCTCTTTCATGTTTTCGCGTCGTTGACCCTTTTCAAAGTGTTTTCTTTGAATTTGAGCCGTGAGGAAAATATGGCACCAAGCTGTTTTTAAGAGTCAACGATCTGACCCTCTTTCTTGTGGATGCTGCTCCATCTTGGTCCATCCTGACTTTGACTTTGTCATCAGTTTATGATCAGTTCTTTAGTTTTTCACGCATTCCAAGACATTATCATTGTAGAATTGGTAGTGTTTATGATCAGAGTCCTGTCTGAAGAACCAGATCAGGATTATGAGTTTAAAGCAGAGGCTGCTGTCCACCTTCATTCAAGATGTTTGCTTAGTGATGAAATCTGATTTTATTACTGAACTCTGAGCGTCCTTCCTGCTTTACAGCAGTGTCATCAAGTCCAAAGGTTCACCCAACTTAAACAAAGCAAAGGGGCTGAGAGATGAGCTGTGAAGATTTTATGTGAGGTGTCATTTTTACTTCAATTATATCAGCGTTCCTCTGTTAATCTTCTCATGTTTGCTGCCTTCTCTTTGAATGAAGACTAAAAAATAATTCATGGGAAGTTTCATGATTTTGTCCTAAAGTTTCCTCGGACAAATTAAATAAGTTTTGTTCTTTTGATATTTGTTTTGCTAGTGTCTTGTGTTTCCAGTAGAGCTGGCATAGAAAAAAAAAGAACAAAAAAGACCCAGTTTTAATCCCTGAGGAACTCCAAACTTGGTTTTAGCTCTTTAGATACATGTCAGCACAGAATTTTATTTTCATGAGCGTCATCATCACTTGTGTGTGTGTGTGTTGCAGCTCAGTGTAAAGCCGTGATAACTTGTAATCAAGGTGTGAGAGGAGGCCGACTCATTGAGCTCAAAGCCACGGTGGACGCTGCCGTGAAGAAGTGTCCTTCTGTCCAACATGTCTTCGTCTCTCAGAGGACCGAAAAGCCTGCGGTGATGGGAGAACTGGATGTTCCACTAGAGGAGGTGGGACAGCTGATCAAACATCTGTCAGATTCACCAGTTTAACACTTCATTCATTCATCATCAGCTCACCTGATGGGTTAAACTTCACATCAACAATAAATCAGAAAACGTAATCAGCAAAAATATCAACACATTAGCCGTGTCAGTGGTTCAGGTGTGTCCTGTCTCTCAGGTGATGTCCTCTCAGCCGACTGTCTGTCCCGCCGAGCCTCTGAACAGCGAGGACGTCCTCTTCCTGCTCTACACATCTGGAAGTACGGGAAAACCTAAAGGGATCGTCCACACGCAGGCCGGATACCTGCTGTACGCCTCCCTGACTCACCAGGTATTCCTTCTACAACTCCTCTTCTCCTCCCTTCTACACCTCTACCTCTATTTCTGGTCCCCTGTCTTTCCTTTTATACATCCTCACCTCCTTTTATACATCCCCTCTCCTTTAATACATCCTTTTGTAGTTTTACACACCCTCATCTCCTTCTTTATTTCCTCACCTCTTTTTATACATCCTCATTTTCTTTTATAATCCTTGTCTCCTTTTATACATCTGTATCTGCTTTCATACAGCTTTACCTCCTTTTATGCATCCTTACTTTGTTTTATACATCCCTGTCTCCTTTTATACACCCTCATCTGCTTTCATACATCCTTATCTTGTTTTATGCATCCTCATTTTCTTTTATACATCCTTGTCTCCATTTATACATTCTCATCTGCTTCCATTCATCTTTGTCTCCTTTCATGCATCCTTATTTTATTTTATACATCCTTGTCTCCTGCTTTCATACATCCTCATCTCCTTTTATGCATCCTCATTTCCTGTCGCACCACCTGCCTCCTTTGCTCTTCTCCTTCTTTCCCAGATCTCTCCTTCTCACCTCCCTTTCCCCCTCTCTCCTCTTACTTTAATGATGCCTTCATCTTGTCTTCCTCCTCTTTCCTTTCTCAGAGGACCTTCAGAATAAGAGTCCTGTGCTGACTGATGTTTGGAACACATATTTTGGAACTGTGGTGTATAAATAAAGTTTGGTGAGTTTGAATGAGCCGTCTGTTCTCACTTGGCTGTAATTTGCTGAATTTTAATGAACTTGTAGAGACAAAGGAAAGCTGTTATGCAACAGATGACACAACAACGCCACTGTGAGCAGACAGTGGGAGAGGAAGATGAAGAGGAGGATGGACAGGCTTGTTCTGCCTCTGAAAGCTTTAAATTAGCTTTTTTTCCCCCCAAACAGGCAGAAACATCTGCTGTGAGTGTTTCAAATCTGACATCATGTTGTTGATGATAATTGAATAAAAACAGAAATAACCTTCCTCCCTCCTCCCCTTGACAACCCCCACCTCCACCGCTGCCAAATATCTATCAGTGCTAATTTCTAAAGCAGCTTAGCGGCTCAGAGTTCAGGCTTTTGGCTCGCTGCTTGTTTGGATGGAAAACAGGACAAAAGCTGATTTATCTGAAAAAAAAAAAAAACCGAAGACTGCTGGTTCCACGCCAGGTCAAGAGACATCCCCACACACTGAGAGCAAGAGAGAGAGAGACGTTGCTAGGACACCGGCGTTGTCTCTTCAGTCATCATGTTTGTGGTCAAACAGCTTCAGATTCTTCGGGGCTGCGTTCAGGGTCAGCTCCACGTTCTTCTCGGCTCTGGAGGAACCAAACATCAAAGTGTGCAGTTGCTGCATTAAATCACCACCGTGTCCTCAGAGCAATGCATGCTGGGGATTCTTTAAAGAGGTCACATTGTTTTGGAGGTCTTCCCTTTATGTCATTACGAGTTTATCTGTGAACGAATCCTCCAGTACAAACGACCACATGGGTTCTTTAAACACACTCTGTGATGTCATCCTCTGAACAAGACCCCCCCCCCCACACACACACACACACACACACAAGCTGGAGGTGGGAGATACGACTTACTCACCAGTCACCTTCACTTTACAGCAAATTACATTATACTTTTAATGGTTTAAAAAAGAGAAAAAGCCAGCAAATCACCTGAAGACAAAACATGGTCAGTCACAAGTTTTCATTTTCACTTTACAGGCAGAACCTTTGCACACACACACACACACACACACACACACACACACACACCATCAACAATTACCCAGCATCCATCTTGCATCCTACTGTACCTGTACTGTGAGATCTCTTGAACCCATAAAAGTCAGTCTTATCTTGACTCTTGTCTTCTCTCTTGCTCTGTCCCTTTCTTTTTCTTTTCCTCTCTTCCTCTGATAACATCTTCTTACAAGTTTCTGCTGAATCAACCACAGTGCTCATTTAAAACGGCTGGTGTGTTGATATCTGCATAATGTCACGTGATGCGGTGCCTATGGATCACCGCGAGCCTACGTCACAACCCGGAATTCATGTGACCGCGAAGCTGGTCCCGGTGAAAACATGCTTCGTATTTGAACGGCGTCTGATGGACTATGAGCCTCAAAAACTGCTTTTGCACCCTTTTTAATTTTTTTCTCCGCTGGTCTGTCTTTCAAATAATATTGAAATGACGTCCAGTTATACTGAAAGTCTTACTGCCGAGGCTAGAAGAAGATACGAAGCTAAACTAGTATCTGTTGGACTAAGTGATGCCATCTTCTGCTGCTACAGCCTGGTTATACGAACCTACCTGTACATAACAGCCTGATGACCAGTTTCCCGATCTCATGATGTACTTGGTTTCATCAGGTAAGCCCCGTGTTCAAGCCATTTATTTTTTATAGAATATAAATTTTCCCCGGATTTTTAAGAAATGGTGGTATTTCTTTGATGTACTTCTCAGGAGTTTACTCTCATTGATAAAGCTATAAATTACCGGCAGTCTCATCTGTATGTAACTGGTTATGACTGTGCATGTTTATAATGCTGCAAATGCCTTTCTGCCGCTTTTTATGCTTTTATTCTTATGTAGGAACATTGATGGCAGTAATCTGGATTAACGTGATCGTTAACAGTCCTGAGGAGACGGAACAGCGGGCGGCGCTGTGATTCTGTACATCCACTGATTTAATGGTGTTTTCTATCATCTGTACAAAAACAACTACAGGGTTTAAAAAGTGAGACCACATTACATGCTTTTTTTTTTTATCAGTCACAAAGTGATCCGAACATATTGTTAGATGTTTCCATGGTTTCCAGCGTAAACTGTCAGCATTTATGGGCTTGATAGCAGCTAGCCACTTAGCATGTTGTTCGGGACTTTTTCTGTTGTTTTGGGAACTGGAACAAACATCTTCTCTTGTCCGTGTGATAGATATGTTTATGGCAGCCATACACAGCGGGACTTCTCGGTATTTCCAAAGTAGAAAAAACGAAGATTGACGAGTAATGAAGCAGGTAATTCAATGGCTCCCCTATGCAACGAAGCGATGTTTTCACCTGTTACCTAACCGGATGTGACGAATTTGGCGAAAATTCCCGGATGTTCGCGGTGATCCATAGCGATTTCTCTACCTTATATATCTCTACATTTTAAGCAGATAAGGTCCTAAAGATGCTCTCATGATGTCATTGATGATGATGACTGATGGCCATAAGAGTCTGTGTTGCAGAGAGCCGATGACGAGCAGCAGTAGTTGTGCTAATTCTTGGAGTGTATTCAGTCAGATCAAGAAAATTCACACCTTCATTTGGTTTGTTTTGCTTTCCCACTGCACTTTAGTCAAGCGGACCAAACCATCTGGACCAGTGGTTTCCAAACTCCCACGACCCCCAAAAAGACAGACTTTGGTGTTCATGACTGGCTTCCCTTTCCCCTATTCAGACGTGACCGGATACTATGTCCATTTTTGTTTTGTTTTCTTTAATGTCTTTGCGTCTGACTGGTTAACTGCATGATACATCAAGTGGGTCATCCTGTGGCCATCCTGTTAATGAGGCTGGAAACTGTCAGAATCTTCATAAAGAAGGAGGATAAAGTGATTTTGGTGGATTATGTTAACAGCTGTGGCAAAAGCACCAAAATGCCACAATTCCGTTTTTCTCTCCAAAATAGGGCCAAATTGGGATTTTTGGAATAACACTTGTAATAACTTTGTTTCTGGACAGTCAATGATTAAAAAAAGGCTTGAAAACTATCAGAAACGTCATAAATAAGGAGGATCAATGTTTTCTAGTGGATTTGGTTCGCTCCTGTGACAAGACACCTACATGCCCAAAATCAGCTTCTCTCGCTGAGATAATGCTAAAATTAGATTTTTAACATGGTATTTGTAATAACTTAGTTACTTATGCAATAATTAAGAAATGAATGCGTTAATTTCACAGATTAAACTCTTTGCAATAATTTGTTCATATCGATAGCCCCGAAAACCCCAAATTTATTTGATAAATGTAGGCTCTGTTTGTTTTTATTTTTTTCCACAATGATCTGGCAACCCCCTGAATTATCATGTGACCCACATGGGGGTCCTGACCCCAGTTTGAAAACCACTGATCTAAACAACATCATGCAGTTACAACAACTACGTGCTTGGGGTGATTTTCCTCAAAATGACCAAGAAGAAAGAAGAAAATCCAGCCAATTGATTGGCCGGGACCAAAAAACGCTAGTCTTCCACAAGTAAACAACAGAGCAACAATTAATTCATGCAGTCCGGTTTCTGGTTTTAATTTGGTGTACAAGCATAATACAGTTTTCACCAAAATCTGTCCAGTATGAGGAGCAGGAGGGGCAGCCAGATACGGCTCCTACATCACTTCCTGTCTCCGGGTCATTGGATGGATCTGTTTGCTTTCACACTGCATGCAAACTGTACCAAGTCTCACTTGCAAGTAAACCAAGATCCCAGGTTTTCAAATGGGCCAGAGTTTGCTTAAACTGTTTAAAGCTGACCAGACAGCAACAGTGTGAATGTGCCCAGAGAGTGAAGAGAATCCAGGGGTCAGAAGTCTGGATGACATCTGGCCAAACCTTTTTACAACTAGAAAACCCCCTTAAAACCAAAAAGAGCCCAAAAAATCTCACCATCTCAGTCCAAAACTGAATAATTAACATAGTATTATGCATTACAGTTTGTTTGGCTGTTCATGGTCTAAAATTGACAAACAGCTGTTTTATATATATTCTGTATTATAAAAACAGAACTAATCCACACATTAAAACTGTACATTTAATCCAACAGATCCATCCATTTTCTATACCCACATAATCCAATTCAAGGGGGTTCAAGTCAATATCTCTCCAAATCTTTTCAAACAGAAAACAAACATAAGTCAATGTAATTCCATAATTTGTTATGTGTGTGATGAAACTTTTTAAACTAGCGGTATATTAAGATGAAATTATTGCAAAGTTGTTGTTGCATTGACCATGATAAATAATGTATATCACTAAAATTGTTATTCTACAGAAAATCCGTTAAACCACTGCGCTTCGAATGCAAAGCACATTTAAATGTTTTTGTTTACTTCAGGGATAGAAATAAAGCTGAAGCTGTTGTCAGACTTGAGTGACAAAAATATTTGTAGCCTTTGCAGTTTAGTAAGAAGAAAGAAACAGTCCTAACACAAAGCCTTGTGGAATGCCCGTCTTTAATTTTTAAAAGGTCTATATCAGGAATCCTCAGTCCTGGTCTTTAATGGCCGGTGTCCTGCACGTTTTCATATCTTCCCTGCTGTAACCCACCTGACTCAAATCAATGGCTAATTAGTAGACAAGTCTTGCTGCAGGGAGACCATGAAAACAGGCAGGATACAGGTCCTCGAGGTCCTCCAGGATTGAGGATCCCTGGTCTATAGATGGGTTATTGAGCAACGTCACAGAGATAGGCTACAAGCCAGAAGAAGGAAGCATAAAACAAAGAGAAGAAAACATTTATATAAAATACAAAACTTGTGTATTTATAAAACTAAATTCAAAATATATTGTAGATTACATATATTAAATTTTTATTGTAAAAAATTTTGTATATCAACTACATTTCCTTTACCTTTAATTCAATATCAATTTTTTAGAAATCCATTCTCTATATTTAAACCCAAATCCAATCCAATATCTTATTTAACATGTTATATTTTATTAAAAATTTAATATATAAATAATTTTTATATTATTAATAAATTATAAATTTATTTTATTAAAATTAAAATAAATTATAATAACATAATATATCATAATTTTTTTAATTAATATATAAAAAAAGCTGCAATACTAAAAAAAACCAATAATAAAAAACACCAATACTTAAAACAACATGAATTCAAAACATAAATAATGTAAGATATAGAAAAAAAAGAAGCAACTAATTAAGAAGTCTGCATAAATAGATAGAAAGAAAACAGAAAAGATATCTCTAAAAAAAACAATATAAATATATTACTTGTTCTCACTCTGAGATAGAAAACTAGAATGTCTCTAATAATTCTTCTAAAACAGTATTTTATTAAAAAAATGGAGGCTTTAAAACAGCCTTTTCCGGCTTTTCTTCTTTTTTTTTTTTTTTTTTTTTTTTTTTTTTTTTTTTGTTTTCATTTTAAAGTATTTATTTAAAAAAAAAATAAAAAAAAATATGGGATAAAAGGATGGGGGAAATATAATGTTTGAGTCCTGGAATTTTCAACATTACAAAAAACAAAAAATTAATAAAAGTGAAAAATAGGAAATGAGGAAAAAAGGACAGTAGGCAAAACTCACCTAGAGAAAACCCTCCCATATAACATATTCCGATTATGACTATTATATATTTACACTTTGACCATAATCACATATAAGACAAAACCAAGGCGGAGACAGTAATGAGTCCAGTATGCTAGAGGAGAAACACCAAAACCACCACCGCCACCACCAAAAGCAAAAAAAAAATAAATAAAAACCGTGCTATACAGCCTCGGCACCGAAGATAAATAAGAAGAAAAAAGAAGAAGAGAAGTATAAGAACATTTACAAGATTTCACAAGTCATCACAGCACAGAACCAAGAGACAGAGTACGGAAAGCAGATCACAATTGATATGGGAGATTAATGATAGCCTGCAATTAGCTAGGCAGTCTGCTATTCTTCCGACTGTATACAAACAACACCACCACAATAAAGCAGAAACGTAACAAAGCAGCCAAACCGAACGACAGCAATGGGTGCTTGACCCCAAGAACCGGAAAACGTCCCCTTCAAAAACGATGTATGACTGGCCTTTTCCCAGACTAAACCAAAAAAATCTGAAAATGTACAGATGAGGGGGGAGGAAGACAGAACGAAGAACAGAACCTGATACGGCGTAGAGTGGCGTGTATTTTTTGCCTTTTAAAAATTAAAAAAAAAAAAAAAAAAAACGTTTACTCACGCTATATATCCAAGTTAATTATGAAAAAGATCAAATAAGATCAACATCTATGATTTAACAAGATAAACCCAAAAAAGGCTGATTCCCTTGCTTGCCAACTTAGTAAAATAGTGAAATAGAACAAAAAAACAATACAGCAACATTGCTTTTGTGTTATTTTATAAAAAAACAAATATATACTAATTAAATAAAAAAAAAAAAATATCTATCTCTGTCTGTTGGTTTCATTTAATTTTAAATTAATGATAAGAAGATATGTGGTTAGATACACCACAAATACAAAACAAAGCACCTCCTCTTTGCGCGCGCGCCACACCCACAATTTCTGAAAAAGAAAAACCTATATAAATGATATATATTTATAAGAAAAGAAAATAAAAAAAAAACAAAAAACCTAATCAAACAATAATTTTTTTTTTTATGGAAAATAATATCTGATTGTAAATAAGATGACAACCACACCACCCATAAAAAAAGCCCCGAGAAGGTGTTTTTTTTGTATATGGTGTGGAGCCCGTGTCTAAAAGAAAAGCACACCCACAGAGTGATTTAACTTTATTTTCCACTTACCCTCATGGTGAGCAAGACTCTGGAGCACTTTTTTTAATATCTCAAATGCAGCCAGCGATCAGGACAACCTCGTTTCCACCCAACTTTCATATAATGGAGTTTGATTGTGCCCGAGCCAAAAAGGTCCATAAAGTCCACAAAAACTTGTCAATATTCCTCCATACTGCTCGTCCAATGTAATCCAAGTGTCCTGAGTGGGTAGCATCCAGAATTTACTCGAAACTACGCCATTTAGTACACCCTGACAGAGCCCTGAGCCCCCCGCCCCCCAGTTTGAGAACCACTGACATAACCCAACATTGTAGTTAATATAACCCAACTTCTGGGTCAAATATTCATCCAAAAAGTTGAGTTAAAAAAAAAATTCTGGGTTGGTCCTTTTTTAACCCAGTAGTGGGTTTTTAGTGTGTAAGATGCATTGCCTTAAAACAAGTTCCTGTATCTCACTGAAATGTTTCTCTTCGGGTAATTTTTTGTCTTATTTTGAGCTATTTTGACTAGAAATTAAAAAAATATACTTGGTAAGATTTGAGTTTTTGCTGTGCAAAGCTTCGGAGGACTCTCTGTACTCTTTGGGGGTCCCAGTTTGGGACCTACGTTATACACAGAGTTTGAATCTTTTTGGAATGAGGTTGTAAGATTTGAACAATTTCCGGTCTTGCAGGTAAAAGCTGAACCATAAAGCTTCTATAAAAGTGACGATAGTGCTTCTGCTTCCTTATGGATGGAGGAGCTGTTTTCTGTCTTTTATTGTTTTTATCTATTTTTCAATAACTTTGTTGAAGGCGAGGAGATACAGGTTCTGTGTTGCAGCTTGTAAATGTAGAGGTTTGACAGTTAAAACACTTACAGTCATCATCAGATCCAGATCAGACCTGGATTACACCGACTGCAGGACGCAACATCCACACAAGATCATGATCTGTGGGTTTTTTATTGGGTTACTGTTGCTGTCCTGTTTTATTCTGTGGTTCATCCCCTTATCTTTTTGGTTTCGCTTTACTTTACTCATGTTCTTACTTTTCTAATGTCAGTTGTCTTGGTCTCCATGTCGTCTTTAGTTGTGTTCTTACTACCCCCATCTGCCTCCGGGTTTTTGTAAGTCTGCATTTTGAGTCCTTCCACCTCATCATCCACCAGTGACAACGAGGTCTGGTTTATTTGTGGCTTCACGTCACAGTGGACACATTTTAGAGGGGAAGTGTTTGTCTCAATCGGTCTGTATGAGACGACTCAACCACTCAGCTTCTGCCTCCAAATAAAAACTTTCAGCTGACAAACAAATAAACGTGAACCTTTTTTCCAAATATAATGAGGATTATGATTCGCTGTTCATAAACATCTGCTGTTCGGTACTTTGTCTGGAGGTTTTGCTGCTCATTTTTACCACCTTTTATTCGTAAAATATGACATTATTTCAGTTTAACCAAAAAAAAAAAAATCTCACTCAGCTGCTTTAATGTTAAAATAGATTTTCTGTATTTTTCTGAGTATTTTCGGTGTGTTTTGGTACTTTTACCTGTCTGAATCTTCTGTGTCTGTGTTGTCAGTATGTGTTTGACTACCAGGACGGCGACGTGTTCGGCTGCGTGGCAGATGTCGGCTGGATAACGGGACACAGTTACGTGGTGTACGGCCCGCTGTGCAATGGGGCCACTACCGTGCTGTTTGAGAGCACACCTGTGTACCCAAACCCAGGTGAGCATGACACGCCAACACAGGCCCTCACCACCATGAAAACACACACTTTCATCACACCCACGGTACACTGATAACAGACCCAAAACACAGGTCTATGGAGCAGAAAAAGTACACACGCCTGCAGGAAAACACATCTGAAGCTCATTTTGCTGCACTTAACTTATGAAAACTTTTATTCAATAGAAATTAGTCCAAAGAAATAATTTCTGGATCTTCTCTGACCAACTTAATTTTATATAGCGTTAAATACCAGTCAAACATTTGGGATAATTTCCCCATTAAATCCAACACAGCAGTGATCCCAAAATAATAATAAATAAACATTTTTGAAAATCATAACAATGATTTTGATTGTTTTGCAACAGAAATATTAAAAACAAAACAAAGGATAAAATAAGCATGATGGGGCTCCTGAACCAAACTTTTGGTGAGCAACACTTTTAGGCAATCACTGTAATCAGTTTTCTGTAATGTTCAAAGACTTCTACACCTGTTGACAGGTATTTTTGTCCACTGTTCACGAACAAGGTGTTCATGAAATTTAGTATTTTTTGTTTGTTTGTTTCCTTCTTATTTGAATAAATATTGTGAAATTATCAATTTGAGGTAGACTTTTCCATTAAAGTGATCCCAAACTTTTGACCGGGAGTGTTAAAACTGCTGCAGCAACACACTCAGTAGCGTGGTTCAGGAAGATTCCCAGCCACTAGATTCAGACAGGTGAGGGTGTCAGGATTGGGTATAAAAGCAGCATTTGCCAAAGGTTTAGTTTTTCCTAACAGGGATGTCTCTTTGGTTCAAAATCCATCAGAAAATCATCAATAAGTTCCACAAATATTTCTCAATTACAGATTGAAAAAAACTTTGGTTTTTCAGCATTTACAGATCAGAAAATTGGTAAAAGATTCAGGGATTTAGGAAAAATCTGGAAAGGACCAGGACAGAAACCACTGTAGGATGGTTGGGACCTTCTAGTCCACAGGTACCACTGCAGAAGAGACCATCATGACACCATGATCAATACGGTCACGTGGACTCAAGAAGACATTGAAGAACCATTTTCACTTAAAATATTCCACCACTGGATCCAGAAGCAGGACCTGAAACAGGATAACACAAGAAGGGAGACAAATATGGACTCTGGACAGGAAGACAGAGGACATGTGTCCCTCACAAGTCCATGTCTCAGCTGTCTGAGAAAGAACTAAAATTTTTTTGGGACAACCCGGAAATGGCCTCACTGTTGTCCAGTTTGCCCTTTCGTATTTACGCTGAAAACATACTTTCTGAAGATAATTAAAGTATATCAGTCAAAGGTTCCCACTCAGACCGGACCTTGTATTTGTGAGTTCTGGACAGCGTGTAGGATTTAAACTGGGTCAGATGATTTCACCCCACAGTGATATTGAAAAAAGCCAGTTGGAGCCCGGCTCTGAGGGAGAATAAAGGATCTGGGACAAGGCTTGGAAGACATCCCCTCTGTATTGTGTCAGGCTACAACCTGTCCACAAAGCAGAGTAGAAAACCCACATAGAACAGAAAAGGATCCACGTCTGGTTTCATACAAGAGCTTTGGTTCTACACCTGCAGAACCACCTTCGAACAGCTGATAGCAGCAACAGAAGAATGTTTGGTTAAGAAGCCCAAACTCTACAGATCTCTTTTAAAGTTGACTCTTCAGGCGCAGATTTACTGAACCAAAGTCCACATGCGTACAAAAATGGAACAATTTCATGTGATCCCTTTGTGGATCATGTTTTTCAAATGTGTATCACATGTAGTCATCCTCAAAATTATTCATACCTTCCAGTTAAAGAAAATGATAAATTCACAATAGTAATTCAAATAACAGGAAACTAAAGAAACTAATATTAAATAGTTTTTTTTTTTACAAAACTAGAATTTAGTGAAATAGAATATTACTTTTGATTTGTGGTTGAAAATAATTATTTAACAAAAACAAACAAAACTATCCCAGACACATTAGAACACCTTTCCCATGAATAGTGGACAAAAATACCTGTTAACAGGTGTCAGGTCAACGTCTGATTGGATGTTAGAGAAAACACCTGATTGCAGTGATTGTCTCAGGGGCCGTTTACACGAGGATGATTCCGGATGAAAATGACAAAATAGGAAGTGCCTTTCGTTCACATGGCAACGGCATTATTCTGGGTTGAAGACGCAAAAGACTCATTCCAAAGTGGAATTCCTGAAGACGTGACGCTGTCGCGTTCTCGTCTGCACGGCCCAAATCGCAAAAATGATGGTGGACCTGCTCACGTCACATGCGCATTGATGCCACACCAAACAGGAGAAACGTCAGACTACTATGCCGTCTCATTTCAGAAGCAATTAAAAGGCTTTGAAGTGTGCAGATAATGTGTTTATTTACAGTCTTTGGTGCAGATCCCGAAATGGGACATACCTTACATAAACCCAGCGGATCTAAGGTAGCTTTTATGCATGCGTGTGGACATGGTGGAGCTCTATCACAGCACCACCCAACGTCCCGTCAAATTTCACACACACTTGCGTCCTCGTATGCACCCAGATTTCTTTATGACGACGCTCGTGTAAACGAGGTTTAAAAGATGAAGGCGAGACGCCACTTTGGCATCTTCTCTTCTGATCGTTGCCGAGTGAATGCAATCAAAGTATTGCTCAACTACATTTTAGTTCGTGACCCCCATCATGCTTGTTTACTTGTTTTATTATTTGTTTGCTTGTTTTTAGCATTTCTGTTGAACCACAATTCAAAATCAGTCATGATTTTCATAATTTTTTTTTATTTATTATTACTTTTTTCCATTTTAACTTATTTGACTGACAGCTGATTTTTCCTTCTTTAATTTCCTTCTTTATTTTACTAAACAACGATTCAGTCAATTTTTATTCATTATTACTTTTCTCAGTTTCTTGTTATTTGAATCACTATTGTGAATTTAGCCTTTTCTTTAATGGAAGTGGATGTAAACTTAGAAGCTAAACTGTATTTCCCATCTGGTTTACATGTGATCCACATGTGCAAGCATGTTGGTTTTGGGACATTTTCATGTTATCCAGATGTTAATCACGGGTTCACTTCTTTTTTTTTTTTACATATTGTTTTCATGTGGAACATGTGGTTATGTGTGAATTTGATGTGCTTTTTCTGAAGGGAAGCCTCTGTCAGGGTCTCAGTTCTGCTGTTGCACAGTTAAAGGCGTAATTTATCCTCTCAGGTGACTTTAACCTGATGATGATGAAAGGAATGGGTGCAGTGGAGTTCAGTTATACATTAATGTTGTTAACGTTGGTTTATGACCACCTGCTGCAGAACTGACGGCTTTATCTCATCTTTGTTTCTTCTTCTGAGTTCTGATTGGTCCAAAAAAGCTCTGTCTCGACACACCAGACTCACTGAGTGATGTCGGCTCTGATCTCTCTGATGTAGCCTTGACCTTTGACCCAGTAAGGCCATAAAACTGGTCTAAGATGAAAATGTTTCACATGAATTCTGTATGAATGCCTGACTGCTGCCCTCACGCTGAATCCGCCTCATCCCTGAAACGTTCAGGCGTTACCAGCACTCAAACTTCCTGAAATGACTTGAACTTTGTTGCTGAAGCGTTGATGTTCAGTGGTGCAGCGGCACGTCCACTAACCAGCAGGATGGTTTGATTCCAGAGCAAATGCAGCAGTGTTGGTGGGTCGCCTACAAGTTGCACCAGTTTTAGGTCAATGTTTAAAGATCTTTAACAATCTGCGGAAAATAACTGCACCCAGCTCCTTTTTCAAAGTGAAAATGTCTGCGATTTTCAGACAGTCATTCAGTTCAGGACCAGTTCTGGTGGTCCAACGAGAAGGTTTGTTTGAGTCCAGCACCACTCAGACTGGATGAGCTGCAGGGTTGTTTCTGGGCTGTTCTGCAGTCTGTAGGCAGTTTTCTGCCAGAAAAATTCACATCTGGATCCTAGGCTGGGTATTTTTAAGATTCGATTCAATTTTGATTTTTACAGCTGCGATTCAATTCAATATTGATTTAAATGCTTCGTTACTGATTCAGTAAGAAGTTGAAACTCTGTTGTAGAGTTTTGAATATATTTTTGATGCCCATGTGAACCGATGTAGTATGTCACGTCATATTTTGGGTAGTAAGACATCTGAAAATAAAAAATAGTTGCCATTTTGGTGTTGTATGATCTAATGTGGCCTTTGTCCATACAACGCAAATAACATGCACAGCTCCCTCCATTGGTCAGGTGAATCGAGTCAGAAGATTTGTTGATTTAATATTGAATTGCACAAGGAAGTATCGCGATGCATCGATTAATCAATATTTTTGCCCTCCCCTACTGGATCCTGAGTCTGGATCTGGATCTTCTGCAGGTTTAGAAACTGTAACGTCTCCAGCAGTGATGAACGTGTCCATGTGTCTTCCACCAGGCCGGTACTGGGAGATGGTGGAGCGTCTGAGGATCAACCAGTTCTACGGCGCTCCGACGGCTCTGCGTCTGCTGCTGAAGTACGACGAGAGCTGGGTGAAGAAGTACGACCGTTCGTCCCTGAAGACGCTCGGATCAGGTGGGACAAATGTTAAAAAGCAGTGAGGGCATTGTGTGCAGTTCATTTGTAATTTGGTTTTAGAGTGTTCATCTGTGTCTTTACAGTTGGGGAGCCCATAAACCACGAGGCCTGGCACTGGTTCCACAATGTGGTGGGAGAGGGACGGTGTCCTCTTGTGGACACCTGGTGGCAGACAGGTAAGACAAACCAACACCCATATGAAGCAGTTTCAGCTGTCATCCGTTGATATTATCAGACAGTTTAATGTAAAGGTGTCAACAATTTTCTTAAATTGTTTTTGCAATGTCCCCACAATGTCCTCAAAATGGCAGCATACAACACAGACAGCAGACGGGAGACAGCAGGAGACAGGGGACAGATCAGACAGAGAGAAGATCATAATAAAATATTGAAAGTAAAAGATTGTTCGCAAGTCTCAAATCGCGAGTCAGTCGAGTCTTAAGTTACTGGAAGTGTTACTTGAGTCCGAGTCCCAGACCTCAGTCCCTGTTTCTGCTTTAGACCGTCTTCATAATGTCCTCTCAATCTCCTCACACTTTTCTTTAACTATCCTTACAAAGTCCTTGTGCTGTCCCCACAATGTCCCCACACTGCCCTCTGTCTTCACTATATCCTCAAACTGTTTACTGTGTCCTCAGATTCTCTTCACAATTTCCTTTCATTGTCCACAAACTGTCCTCACATGACTCATAATATTGTCAACCTGTCCACAAATTGTCCTCACACTTGAGTCACAATGTTTTGAAAATGTCCACAAACTGTCCTCACACTTGATTCATAATATTGTCAACCTGTCCACAAACTGTCCTCACACTTGATTCATAATATTGTCAACCTGTCCACAAACTGTCCTCACACTTGAGTCATAATATTGTCAACCTGTCCACAAATTGTCCTCACACTTGAGTCATAATATTGTCAACCTGTCCACAAATTGTCTTCACACTTGAGTCATGATATTGTCAAACTGTCCCCAAACTGTCCTCACACTTGAGTCAAAATGTTGTCAACCTGTCCACAAACTGTCCTCACACTTGAGTTATAATATTGTCAACCTGTCCACAAACTGTCCTCACACTTGAGTCATAATATTGTCAACCTGTCCACAAACTGTCCTCACACTTGAGTCATAATATTGTCAAACTGTCCACAAACTGTCTTCATACTTGAGTCGTAATATTGTCAAACTGTCCACGAACTGTCGTCACACTTGAGTCATGATATTGTCACTGTCCACAAACTGTCCTCCCACTTGAGTCATATGTTAATGTTGTCAAACTGTCCACAAACTGTCCTCACACTTGAGTCATAATATTGTCAACCTGTCCACAACCTGTCCTCCCACTTGAGTCATATGTTAATATTGTCAAAGTGTCCACAAACTGTCCTCACACTTGAATCAAAATGTTGTCAAACTGTCCACAAACTGTCCCCATTATGTCTTTCCACTGGCTTCCGAAAACGACCCCATTGATTCTTCGATTTCAGTTAAGTCGTTGGTGTTTTCCAGGTCTCTGCTGCTTCGTGGACAGTTTGTCTCCTTGTTTGTGGTTCTGACTCTTGATCCGACTGTAAGTCCGTCTGATTCTCTCTTTACGGAGGCTTTAGTTCTAATTGGAACGATTAGCAGCAGAACATCTGCGGCTCTGCAGAAAATGAATTAAGATCAAATACTGCTCACCCTGACACCCCCCATCCCCCCAGTAGCCTCCACTCAGCCAGGCTGAAACCCCCCCAGGAGAAGACGGAGGAGGATCACTGAGCATGTGACCTAATTCCTGGAAAATCTCGACAGAGAGAGTTGTTTTTAAATCGGACTCTGAACTCTCTGCCAGCTGTTTCAGACTCTTAAAATCCCCAATAAATTAAGAAATTAAAGGAAGTCACAGGGACGGCGTCTGAGACAGAAACCAGAACCTTCATCCAGAACATTTGGCCCAGAAAGGCAGCAGAACTTTTTCATGTTATCTCAGCTTGAGCTGTTAGGTTCATCTCCAAGTTTCCTTTTTTTTTGTCCAGAATCATGGAAAAATAGTGTAAAGAAAACCTTCCTAGATGAAAACAAAATACTATAAATGTGCTGGTCAGGGTTTATAGCAGGGTTTCTAATGGTTTATTTTGAGCAATGGATGCTGGGGAGAGATTGTGTTTTGTGCTATTAGAGAAACGGCTCCTATCAGATTCTAATTTTCAGGCAGGAGTGTCACTGGCTCAGCTCTACAACGGTTCAGGTTCAACATTCCTGACAGGAGTTATGATTTTAGCACCTGTGGAGTACCACAAGGCTCCGTTCTTGGCCCTGTCCTCTTTATTTGCTGTCACTTGGTACGATTTTTAGAAAGCACAGCATCCCATTTCAATTTTATGCTACCGATCACATGTAGTTTCTTTCTGTCCAGCCTCTGACTCTCAGCGACGTCAGGGGATGAATATCCTCCACTGCGGTGAAAAAAAGACAAAGGTCATGGTTTTTAAATCCAGTGACTACAGCTGTTTTCCTTCCAATGACCATTCCTCTCAATCCAGCATCTTGAATGGGCTATAATATGCCACTCCACTTCTGAGCTTAAGCCAGCTCCTTTGTTCTCTTTCATTACTGGACAAACTGATTAATCTAGGTCTGTCTGGCCATTGTCGTCGTGGTAACTGGGGTCAGTCCATTCAGGTGTGAAACTGGAGCCCAGCCTTAACCCTTAAAATTCCACTAGAGATTGATGATATTTTCAATAATTTCTCAGGAACGGAAGTATGTAAGTCCGTGGGGGTAAACTGCGATGGCCAGTTTCCCCTTTAGCTGATCTACGTAAGTTTTCCAGCATTTCTGTACTGTCCAGGAGGTTTACAATCCAGCCACTAAATGTAGTGTCTATTCAAAGACTATCTGGTAAATCCACAATAATCCATGATAACACCATTATTTATCCCATTTTCATCACAAAAACATCACTATCACTACAGTGCTATGTTTCCAAGAGACTTCAGACCTTGAAATGATGATGAAGACACTTCCTGTTAAACCTTTAACCAATCAGAGAGCTTAAAGGAATAGTACACACACAGAATGATGTGCATTCATTTTCTACTCACTCATGCTGAGCAAGACTCTGGAGCACTTTTTAATATCTCAAATGCAGCCAGAGATCAGGAAGGCTTCTCTTTTTTTAAACCTTTTCGCATTGAACCAACTTTCATATAATGGAGTTCACCGGCAACTTAACCAAAAAGGTCCATAAAAGTTAGGGGTGTGCAAATATCGATACACTGAAATATCGCGATATTTTGTGTTGCGATATCATATCGATATTTTTAAAAAGCTGTATCGATATTTTACGAAATCTCGCGAGATTTTGTAAGAGACCAGTGAAATCTCGCGAGATTTCATTCTTTCTGTAGTGGTTCAGCATGTGAAAAGTCCTGAAAATTAGCACTGATATATGTGCAGGCTGCAGGTTCAGGTTAAACTTTAAACATGGTGTAAAGTACAAATTAAAATGTGTGTCCAGGTTGTCATAGACCACCCAGTTGTTTGAGATTATGAAGAAATAATGACTGAAATGTTTATTTTTTATATGCTTTCTTAAGAAGAACCACTGTGCACTTTGTTTTATTGTTTTGCTCATTTTATTTGAACTGATGTCACTTATGTGCTACTGATTGATAATATTTTGTATTTCATTTACATGGATTCACTTTGGTCGATAAATTTGGAATGTCTTCAGGGACAAATACTGTGGTCTATCGTGGATAAATTGATTTTTCCAGAATTACTGTATCGTGATATTATCGTTATCGTAGGCAAAATATCGTGATAGTATCGTATCGCAAGGTACCTAGTGATTCCCAGCCCTAATAAAAGTCCACAAAAACTTGTCAATATCCCTCCATTCTGATGGATCAATGTAATCCAAGTGTCCTGAGTGGGTAGCGTCCATAATTTGCTCAAAACAACATATTTAGTATATTTTTATAGCCTTAACGGTGGTACATTGTGGTTTCTATTTGCGCGTTCGTGGGATTCACGACACTACGGAAGCGGCAGTGTTCAGCGCCTACTCTGCCGATAATGCAAACGTAGAAGAGAGGAATTTGTTTATTATAATATTGTTTATACACTGCCTGGCCAAAAAAAAAGTCGCCACTTGGATTTAACTTAGCAAATAGGTACGAGCCTCCTATTGGATAATTACTGCATGGGAGATTATCTTTCAGCTGGCAACAAGTTATTTAACCCCAACTGGTGCAGAATGACTTGCTTCTCATTTCCTAAACAACCATGTGGAAAGACACATACGTGGTCTTGGAAAAGATGTTAGTCTGTCTGAGAAGGGTCAGATCATTGGCATCAAAGAGGTGAAAACATCTAAGAAGATGCAGAAACTACTAAAACTGGGTTCAGAACAGTCCAACGCATAATGAAAAACTGGAAGGATAGTGAAGCCATCGTCTTCCAGGAAGAAATGTGGCCAGAAAGGCAGATGAAGTGATGCAGCATCATGCCTAGTGCTACTGTGGGAGCCTGTGGGGGCAGTGTGATGATCACAGGGTTGCTGCAGTTGCTCAGGTCCAGGTTCAGCAACAGTATGAGCTAAGATAATGAGGTCAGCTGATACCTGACCTCACTGAATGACCAGGTTATTCCATCAATGGATGTTTCTTTCCTGATGGCACGGCCATATTCCAAGATGAGCGTGCCAGAATTTATCGGGCTCAGATTGTGAAAGATGGTTCAGGGATCATCAGACATCATTTTCACACATGGATTGGCCCCCACAGAGTCCAGACCTGAACCCCATTGAGAATCTTTGGGATGTGCTGTGGTCAGACTCTACAATCATCATCAAGATCTTGGTGAAAAATTATTGTTTAACAGAATGCAAATAAATCTGGTGACATTGCAGAAGCTTCTGGAAACACAGCGGAAATCACTGCCGCAATCCAAGCTAAAAGGCGGTCCAACAAAATGTTAAATGTTTGACCTTTTTTTTGTTGGCGACTTTTTTGTGGGCCGGGCAGTGCATTATGCTAAAGAGCGAACGAGGTTGCAGAACTAGCCGGGACAGAAAACAGAAGAGGGGTTGGCTATTGATTTAAAACAAACAAAGAAAAAAGACAACAGGTCTCATATACTGCCCGCGCCAGGTTTCCATAGTGTCGTGAACTCCGCAAGGGTGCGTTTGCTGCAGCTAGATGTGGTGCGTGTTTAAGCTAAAAATATACTAAATGATGTAATTTTGAGTAAATTATGGATGCTACCCACTCAAGACACTTGGATTACAGTGGCCGAGAAGTATGGAGAAATATTGAAAAGTTTTTGTGGACTTTTATGGACCTTTTTTGGTTCAGTCGCCGGTGAACTCCATTATATAAAGTTGGGGAAAATGAAAACCTGTCCAATATCTACTCATTTAATATTAAATGCTCCAGTCTTCTCACAGGAGTAGAAAATGAATGCACATCATTCTGTTGGGGGTGACACTTTTCGTTTGAATTGATCGTAATGTCCAATTTGGAGCAGCCAAAATCAGTTTGTGAGCAGAAAGTTATTTGAGACTTTGTTTAAAGTGCTTCAGAAGTAAAGTGGTCTGGTTTCCCTGCAGAGACCGGAGGAGTCTGCATCGCCCCCGTCCTGCAGACCTCGGAGCTCCCATCCTACCTGCCATGGCCATGAGGCCCTTCTTTGGGATCCAGCCATTTCTAGTTGGAGAGGAGGTAATATTCCACATACCTGCACCACCAAACCTCACATGGTTCTGGTTCACCCTTTGACCCACTGAGATCCTCCTGGTTCTAGTTCTGGGCCACTTCATATTCTCATCAGGGTTGGATCTAGTGATTCCATAATGCAACACCAACCAGGCAAAGACGCTGCAGGAGGAAGATGGGGAGATGTGATGAAGACAGGTGCACAGGTGTGCGTCCCGTCATTGGAGCAGAACCAGATATGGTTTTGTTTGATCTCTGATGTTCCTCTTTCTCTCTGAGTTTTCCTTTTACTTTGTCTGGATCAGGCCCAGTGGACCCGAGGTTGGAAGGCACTCTGTCCAGCAATATGACAGCAGAATAACTATCTGCTAATTCCTGTGAAATGGAAGACTGATCAGCTATCGTCCAATCAGCTTCCATCAGCTTGACATCAATCAGTGCGTGTAATTGACCCGCCTGGACCTCCAGCCTTCGATGACACCCCTCTGCCTCTCTAATCTCTCTATTAAAGCAGCACCAGCAGCATCTGTTTGCTTTGATTAACAATTTCACACTCTGATCACCCACAAATTAATTATCCACTGGTTTTCCTGGTGGTGCTGCAGATGTAATCTGTGAGTTGGAGGCTTCTCATCATGGCTGGTTACTGAGCGTAGATTAGATTAGATTAGATTAGGCCTCCTTGGGTTTCACATGTCATCCCAGAGGAGGTCGAGGTCCTCCACTTTCACTGCAATCAGCTGCTGACGAACACTCATTCTGTGGAAAATGACTGCGTTTAAATAAGGTTTCTGCTGCTGACCTGAGGTCTGTTCTGGTTCTGATCCGAGTTCAGAGTTCATCAGCGGAGCAGACTCTTCCAAGTCTCACAGTCAAGTGTAAAATGACAGTACACCAAATCATCACCGAACAGTTCAAAAACAACGTTCCTCAAAGAAAAGATTGGAGAGATTTATCCTCTACAGTCAGACCATTCACATAATCTGGAAGAATTTCACCACTGCATCCAGAACCATCATCATCATCATCATCACCAGCTGATAGCACCACATGAACCAGGATTACTGTGGAAACCTTCCCCAGCTCTGCAATCCAGAGTTACATTCACAGATGTCACTTCAGGACTTGAAACTCTTGATCAGTCGGCATCCTCGGTCCTGGAAAGTCTTGGAAGTGTTGGGAGAAGGAGCGCTGCAGATTTCGGAAAATTTTCATTAACAAACTTTTACTGAATGTTGAAGGTCTGAGACGGAAAAATGAAGCTGATGAGACAAAACACGAGACGTGTTCAGTTTAAACTTATTATAAATAAAAGTCAGTTAATGTGAGACTCACTTTGTTTTGTTCATCAGCATTTTTTTCTGAACGAACGAACTGAAGACCCAAGAGCCAACAGTCCGATCTGAAACTCGAGGATCTGATCAATGACAGAGTTGAGATGATTGGCTGATCAGAAAAAGAAGATGAGATAAACGTCAACGTTGTCTTCCGTTTCCTTCATGTCCATCACGTCTTCGTTCCGGCTGACTTTCAACGGAGCCGGGTCCGAGGATGAAGGTTTCACGTTTGATCTGGACTTTTTTGGAGATGAGCTGAAACTTGACACGAGCAAGGCTCCATTATCTCCTTCATCATCATAAATCTCCATCATCATCTCCATCTCTATCTTCATCATCATCTCCATCGTCTCCATCATCATCTCCATCATCTTCATCATCATTTTCATTCTCTGTCATCATCATCTCCATCACCATCATCATCTCTATCATCATCTTCATCATCATCTCCATCTTCATCATTATTTCCATCGTCTCTGTCATCGTCATCATCTCCATAGTTTCAATCATCATCATCTCCATCTTCATCGTCTCCGTCACCATCATCATAATCTTCAACATCATCTCCATCATCGTCATCATCTCCATAGTTTCGATCATAATCATCTCCATCTTCATCATCATCATCATCTCCACTGTCTCCGTCATCACCATCATCTCCATCATCTCCATCATCATCTTCATCTTCATCATCATCTGCATCGTCTATGTCATCATCATCTCTATCTTCGTCATCATCTCCATAGTTTCCATCATCATCATCATCTCCATTGTCTCCGTCATCATCATCATTTCCATCATCATCTTCATGTCAATCTTCGTCATCATCTCCATCATCATCTCCAATGCTCATCATCATCATCATCATCATCTCCATTGTCGCGATCATCTCCAAAGTCATCATCTTCATCATTATTTCCATCATCATCATCTCATTGTCATCATCTTCATCATCATCACGTCCATCGTCTCCATCATCATCATTTCCTCCATCGTCATTATCTCCATCATCATCATCATCGTCTCTATCATCTCAATCGTCATTGTCGTCTTCATCATCATCGTCATCATTATCTCCATCATCATCTCATTGTCATCATCTTCATCATCATCGTCATCATGTCCATTATCTCCATCATCATCATCATCTCATTGTCATCATCTAATATTATATATTTATATATTTATCATATCATTCACTTCATATCTCATATTCCATATATTTATCAATCTTCTATCATCTCCATCTTTGATCATCTCCAATCATCATATATCATCTCATATCATCATCATCATTATCTCACACATCACTCATCATCAAATTTATCTTCATCATCATCCTTATTTTCAATTTTCCCATTATCTTTTTATTCTTATTCTTCATATCCTTCTTCTCCTTTCTAATTTCCTTCTTATTCACATTCTTCCTATCTTCATTTATATTCCAATTCTCATTCTTATTTATAATCTCCATATATTCTTCAATTTCATTATCTTCATCATCATCTTCATTATCATTATCATGTTCATTTTCTTTATCTTCATCATCTTATTCTCATTATCTTCATCTTCATCATCATCTTCATCTTCATCATCATCATCTTCTTCTTCTTCATCGCCATCATTTTCTTTATTATTATTATTATTCACATCATCATCATCATCATCTTCTTCATCATCTTCATCATCATCATTATCTATATTATCATTATTTCCATCATTATTATTATTATTCTCATCATTATTCTCCTTAATTTTATCATCATCTCTCCATCATCTTCATCATCATCATTTTTTATCTTTAAATTCCAATATCAAAAAAAATTATAAAAATAAAATAATAAAATTTTCATCATCTTCTCCATCATCTCCATCATCATCGTCATCATCATCATCATCATCTCCATCATCATCGTCTTCATCGTCATCATCATCTCCATCGTCTTCATCATCATCATCTTCTCCATCATCTCCATCATCTTCATCATCGTCCATCTGCTGTGTGGTCATGTAAACGACTGCAGCAGTTCAGACCTCAACTTCTCATTTCTCCATCTCTCAGATCAGAACCTGAAACTCCCAAAACCTGGGACTGAAACTGCTGCTGGTCCTGGAGACCTGTCCTGCAAACCGAACCTCAGAATGGACGTCACCTCAACCTCCAGTACGAGTCCTGGATGTCCTGTAACAGAACGTCCCCCAGATATCCTCAGTCTGAAGCTGAAGTTAATACGAAGCAGAGAAACCCGCCGTTTGTCTCTGTCCTGGTTACTCTCACTCTCCATGTCCAAAGAATGTCCATCATGTTCTTCTGTTGGCATGTCTTCCTGTGGTACATCACCTGAACATCCAGCATCATATCACCTCCTCATCACTGCAGGCTCTCTGTCTTTGGACTTCTTGGACTTCATTG
>JALJCO010011438.1:0-28305 GCA_023101725.1 Atherinomorus stipes | reverse complement strand
TGCTGCTAGAACCTGGTTAAGGAACCCCTACCTGTACACTTAACAGCCTGATGATCAGTTTCCCGATCTCATGATGTATTTGGTTCATCAGGTAAGCCCCGTGTTCAGCCATTTATTTTTATAGAATATTAATTTTCCCCGGATTTTTAAGAAATGGTGGTATTTCTTTGATGTACTCTCTCAGGAGTTTACTCTTGATAAATCTATAAAGCAATGCCAAAACGTCTCATCTGTATGTAACTGGTTATGACTGTGCATGTTTATAATGCTGCAAATGCCTTTCTGCCGCTTTTTTATGCTTTTATTCTTATGTGGGAACATTGATGGCAGTAATCTGGATGAACGTGATCGTTAACAGTCCTGAGGGAGACGGAACAGCGGGCGGCGCTGTGATTCTGTACATCCACTGATTTAATGGTGTTTTCTATCATCTGTACAAAAACAACTACAGGGTTTAAAAGTGAGACCAGAATATACTTTTTTATCAGTCACAAAGTGATCCGAACATACTGTTAGATGTTTCCATGGTTTCCAGCGTGAACTGTCAGCATTTATGGGCTTGATAGCAGCTAGCCACTTAGCATGTTGTTCGGGACTTTTTCTGTTGTTTTGGGAACTGGAACAAACATATTCTCTTATCCGTGTGATAGATATGTTTATGGCAGCCAGACACAGCGGGACTTCTCGGTATTTCCAAAGTAGAATAAACGCAGATTGACGAGTAATGAAGCAGGTAATTCAGTGGCTCCCCTATGCAACAAAGCCATGTTTTCACCTCCTACCTAACCGGATGTGACGAATTTGGCGAAAATTCCCGGATGCTCGCGGTGATCCATAGTAAAAAATGCTCCTGGAAAACATCATCCACCCCTGCCTTTAACATAAATTAATTAAAAAAAAAAAAAAAACACGGTAACACAAAAAGTAAAGATGCTTAAAAACATTTTTATAGCTTTAAAAAAAAAAAAAAAAATACTCTAGGGCAATCTTGCACCAAAAAAAATGTTGTTTTTTTTTTGCATTAATCACATTTTTTTAAGCCCATTTTTAGTTTTTGGAAGTTGGAGCACCATGTATGCAAAGTGGAATTTTAAGGTTTAAAATTTTAAAACTCATTGACTTTTTGCTATTGATGGTTAGGCCAGAAGTCTGTGATGACAGCCATCAAAGAAAATGGCAACTTTTCATTTTTAGATCTTATTTACAGGCCACTTACTGACACTGGCCAGTCCTTAAGAAGCTGAACGTAACTTTTTCTTAGGGAGCTATGAGGGTTAAATGAAGAACGGACTGTGGAATGTAAATAAATGTCAACCTGACTTTTAAACATCATGGGAAGTGTCGTTAGTAAGCTGATTAAATTCATATGAACTACGCCCTCACAGTGGACAGTGGGATGAAGTTGCTACACCAACGTTGATATAGATATTGATCGATACTAGTGCGATTATATCAGTACTTCAGTGTAAGCCTTGAACCCTATCAGAATCTTCATAAATATGGAGGATAAAGTGGTTTCTGGTGGATCCGGTTCTCTGCTATGACGAGGCCCCCATATTCAAGTCAAGTCACATTTATTTCTAGAGCACATTTAAAAACAACCTCAGTTGACCAAAGTGCTGTACAGAATAAAAGAATAAACCAGAAACAAAAACAATAAAAAGACAAGCACATAAACACGTAAAACCAACAATACCAAATATATAAAATAAATGTTTTATAAAAATGAATTATAAATGTATATAAATATATTCCCTAAACCAGCTTCTCTCACTAAGATAAATCCGGACGTTTGAAGAGGCTCCATGGAAGCTTTAAACTATCACACAGAGATGTGGTTTCTGGTGGATCCGGTTCACCTTGGTGTCAAAATATCTACATGCCAAATATCAGTTTCTCATCCAGATAATGACAAATTCAGATTATTATGGTATGGATGATAATTTGGTTACTAATTCATTTTGAAAAATAAGTGTATAGATTCCACAGAATAATCTGCATAAATCTGTTTATTTGACAGCCCTGTTAAAAAGTATTGGCATCGACGATACTAGCCCTTTATTTACTTGGTATGGGGTCGATACCAAATGTTGCAGTACTGCACACCTCTAGTCGGCATCACTTTCTGGGATCATCAATGAATCATTTTTGAAAAGGGGAGTTGTGTTTCAGCCTGTTACTGAATGGATTTTACACTTTTTTAAGCACATAGGGTAAAGAAAGAAAGAAAGAAAGAAAAAAAGAGAGAAAAAAGAAAGAAAGAAAGAAAGAAAATCTCTGAAATGTAATGTCAGGGGTGCTGGGATTGAGGTCCGGAACCCCCAGCAGTGGTCTGGGAACACCTGTAGGCTACCTGTCCTTTCATGGGGCGCATTTCCCGCGGAAAGCAGCAGATGGCGTCACCTCCGCTCCTGATGGCGCAGCTTTATTACCCCGGCTTGAGTGAAATAACCTAGTTATCTGCAGACTATTAAGACTTAGTTAATCCTCCTTAAGGTGTAAGTGGGAACACATGATTGATGATGCTGGTTAGTGCGTCTTAAACGGAAAGTGATTTTCCCTCTTTTTTTCGTTAAAAGAAAAATTAAAGCAGGACTCTGCAGCATTTGTAATGAGCTTATTGTGTGTCTGTAACTAAAACAGAAGCAAATAAGCCAGAAAACTCAGAGCTGAGACTTTACATTTACATAACCAGACCAGGCAAAACATAGTTCTCACAACATCATTTGAATGTTATTAATTGTTTAGCAAGATACTTATATTAAATAACTGTCCTTGTCCCCCCTTAATCATATGTAAACAGATGATACACCAGCAGCAGCCCCTCTCTTCACCCCCACCCCTCCTTTCCATTCCCAGTGAAGAGGGTAAGCAACATTGGGACTAGTTAGCATCATTACAGAGTCTGCTGTGGGAATTTGTCTCAGTTTACCTTTCCAAAAATAAGAATGAAGCATTTTTAAAAATAAAATTGAAACACTTAAAAAAACAAAACAAAAAAACATAATGATCTCTATAAAATAAAAAAATTAGTTGTAGTTGTTTGTAAAGGATACTGGACAGTTAAATGAAAACACTGAGTAGCCACCAGCAGCCTGTATTAAAATCAAAGTCACGATTTAAATAGTTCAGTTAGATTTTTACATTCAGACTGAATTACAGCCATCAAAAGACATCTATAAATCTTGATCTTTCTCAAGACGGTTAATTTATTTGAGTTTGAGTGCACCATAAATGCCTGTTTGCAATCTAGCTGTGAGGTCACACTGAGCTGCTGATAATTAATGTAATTAGATGATATAATTTGTTGGTACATTATATAAATGTAAAAACTGTTACAGTCTTGGCTTACATTTCTCAGGTTTGGCCAGAAAGAAATATAGAAATGGAGGAACAACAAAAAAATTAGGGCTGTCAAAAAATTAATCCTATTGTCAAACAAGAGATTTTTTTATTAATTAGTACTGCTACATGTAGACAACACAAAACTTTTGTTTTGTAACTTAAAGGATGAAACCAAGCCAGAAATCTGGGAGTAGTCCAGGACTAAGACCTGAATTTCAGCTTCACATTAAGACAGTTGTTAAGTCAGCCTGTGAGGATCAGCAGCATTCTGGACTAAACTGCCGTCTGAAGGACTTAGGGAGACATGTAAGGACAGGGTTTCAGTAGTTTAGTCTACTAAAGATAAATGCAGAATTCCTGCTGAGACACCTTTAATCCTAAATGTGTTCTAGAAGTGATAAACGCGATTAATCAGGATGAATTTTTTGGCAGCCATACAAAAAATACAATGAAACTGTAAATAATACTCTTTATAACATTTTTAAGTCTTGCATCAATTTTTTGAGGGAGGAGGGCCCAACATGAATGTCTTTCATGGGGCCCCCCAAAATTCCTGGCCAGTGCCCCCTAGTACCCTAAACACACACCAACTCCAGCCAAACTCCAGATTTCATGGCTGGTATGGTGTCACCATCCCTGAGATGAAAGCAATTATCTCACTGCTTTTGTGCATGAGGCTTGTTGAAAACCTAAGATTGGGGACTACTGGGCTGGATTTGGGCCAGTTTACTCATCTTGCTTTGGCAAAGTGATGACAAGGAACAGATTTGAGATGAGATCATTAGATCTTTCCTCCACTTTGCAAATAAATATCATGTTGAGAGAGGTCAGCTAAAGTTATGAAAAATTATAAATGTATAATAAAAACAAAAAAGAAAAAAAGCATTTAAAAAAAGATCATTTTAATGTGATTGTGAAAATCATGTGATTTTCTTTTAAGAGACAAAAAAGAAAGTATCAGTATACAAGAGATTGAAAGTATTCTCGACCGATGCTGCGAGATTGAAGCCACGGGGCTTTTTGAGGGTCGTTTCCGAGCACAATATTGCTGCAATAAAGCATTTCAAAGACACTTTAAATATTCTTGTTTGACTAGTATCATTTCACTTTAAATGACGGGGAAATGCATAATGTAGTGTTGAATATTGTGCCAGGCACGTGCACCCCCTCTCAGCAGCACTCAGCAGCACGGGAGCCCCTCAAGGTACAGTTTTGTCCCCATTCTTGTTTACCATCTACACCACTGACTTCAGCTACAACACCCAATCTTGCCACCTTCAAAAATTCTCGGATGACTCTGCAGTCGTCGGCCACATCAAGAGTGGTGATGAGGCTGAGTACAGGTCTGTGGTGGGGAATTTTTGTCACATGGTGCCAAAGGAATCATCTGCAGCTTAATGTGACAAAAACTAAAGAGCTGGTTGTGGACATGAAGAAGAGGAAGGGACCTGTGACCCCTGTGGACATCCTGGGAGTGGATGCAGAGGTGGTGGAAGAGTACAAATACCTGGGAGTGCTATTGACAATAAACTGGACTGGACAAAAAACACAGATAAAATCCACAGGAAAGGTCAGAGCCGGTTGTACCTCTTCGAGGAGGTTGCGGTCATTTAACATCTGCAGGACCATGCTCCGAATGTTTTACGAGTCAGTGGTAGCCAGTGCTCTCCTGTATGCTGTCACATGCTGGGGGAGTAGGTTGAAGGTGGCTGACCAAAACAGGCTCAACAAGCTAATTCAGAAAGCCAGTGATGTGGTGGGGGAGGAGATGGACTCTCTTACAACAGTTACGGACAGGAGGATCTTGGGGAAGATCAGGTCCATCCTGGGGAACTCTCTTCATCCCCTGCACAGCACTCTGGATGCTCTGAGGAGCACATTTAGTGCCAGACTGCTTCTACCCAGATGCTCTACTGAGCGCTACAGGAGCTCCTTTCTGCCAACAGCTATCAGACTGTATAACTCCTCTCTCTAAAATTCTCTGAACCATTTCGCACTGATTCTCAAGTAAATGGAAATTTAAGGTCCTAGCTGTATTTTATTGATTGTATTTATTTCATTAACTTTATTGATTTTTAGTGATTTTATTGTTGTACTGGTTTTAATATCTAACTTATTGGAGCAGTGGCAACTGTTGAATTTCCCTTGTGGATTAATAAAGTATTCTGATTCTGATTCTGATTCTGATCTGAGATACACCCCTAGTCATCATTTTCTAGAACCGGCCCTGTGTTCATGCGTCATGGTTTCTTCTTTCACTGTAACCTTGTGGACATGGAGATGCTGTCATGTTCAGGTAGTTCAGCAGTTTAAAAGCTGCACGGTGGCTTTTGTTTAGGAAGTTACCGGATATTTTACACTGAACCTGTGTCTGACTTCCTGTCTGGTTCGATCTGAACTACTGATATTAACGCGGTGTCGGTGCGTGGAGCGTCAAAAATAGAGCTGGCGCGTATCTGTAGCGCAGCGGCGCGGCATGCCGGAGCAACGACGGACTGCTCACGCGCCACAGCGTGAGCAATATGTTTCACACCATTGATTACATGGGCGCGATCCGGTGCGCAGGGCGCGCCGCTGCGCTGCGCTCACGTCACGGACCAGGTGTAACCCCGGCTTTACACCTGATCCGTGACGTGAGCGCAGCGCCGCGCGCCCTGCGCACCGGATCGCCCCCATGTATCATGGTGTGAAACATATTGCTCACGCTGCGGCGCGTGAGCGGTCCGTCGTCGCTCCGGCATGCCTGCCGCTGCGCTACAGATACGCACCAGCTCTATTTTTGACGCTCCCCGCACCGACACCGCGTCAATATCAGTAGTTCAGATCGAACCAGACAGGAAGTCAGACACAGGTCAGTGTAAAATATCCGGTAACTTCCTAAACAAAAGCCACCGTGCAGCTTTTAAACTGCTGAACTACCTGAATATGACAGCATCTCCATGTCCTCAAGGCCACAGTGAAATAAAAACCATGACGCATGAACATGTGGACAAAATGAACCATTTGGATGCGAATCACAGGCGATCTAGCAGCCCTCTCGTGATTTCGTGATGTCACCAATCAACAACAGCTGGTGCATTCGTGGGTGCGCTGCGCGGCCGCACAGTGAACGGTGTAAATGCTCTCGCCGAGGAAGTCGCCGCAAAGTCGCTGGCCGGCTGCGGACACGACACGAGACCAGGTAGGAAAGCCCGGGTGAAGCCGGGGTCAGATCACTGCAGTGCGTCATTTCAGCGCAGTTTCCCGAGAATGAGCGCATATATACCTGATGCGGAGATGCGTGATCAGAGGGGACGGGAGTAAAATCAGTCCAAGGAAGCCGCGCGCTTATTCACCAGCGCTTCTCCGTGAATCCTCACGTCCGTCTGTGGGAGAAGATGGCATCCCAGAAGCTGTGCACGCGGGACATCATCTTATCCGCGTATCTGCTCTACCTGGTCTTCTGCATCCAGATGTCAAACTTTCCCGGATACGACTAAGATGCTGAGGAGCCGTGTTACCGTCTCTGATTAATGCAGGTTGTTACTAAACTTGTTGCATGATTAAAATCCACATTTCCTCCAGTTTTCCACCTAATCTGAAGCTAAAAGCGCAACTTGGAGTTTTAAAGTTCATGTCGGGATCAGAGGTTTCACTCCGAGCTGAAGTTCCGGACGCAGATCTGGACTCTGCTGGTTGTTGTTCATTTGTTGGTGGAAAAGCTGCACCCTGACCTGCAGAAGTCTCCTGCAGCTCCGCATCTGCGCGCAGGAACATCAGGAGCTTCCCAACATGAAAACCTGCAAGTCTGGAAGAGGAAGCGTGTCCAACATTCCTGCGCGGACAGAAAGCTGCTTCCTGTCAGCAGCCGCCTGACCGGGGTTCTGTCCCAGTACCACACTAGACCCTACGGTCCTGCATCAAGTGCGCGCTATGGGGCGAGTGTGCAGGCTGCAAGTGCGGGAAAAGGGCAGAATTGGGACAGTGGTGGTTCCTCCATCATCCTGCACCACAAAGTCATTTCATGTCATTGTTTCCTCACTCAGCCTCATCTCTGTTCCTGGGGAAGAGACGTCATTTTCACACCTAACCTGAATAAAGTTTATTCCATCAGTTCCTGTTAAATATATGTTTTTAAAAAAAATCCTGTTTGATTAATAAATGAATTACTGAACTGATTTATGTAAGTTGGCTGTATAATTTTAACTGTACAGGGATAAATGTTTTTTTTTTTTTTAACATTCTTAATTAAATGTTTAATAAAGATGTATCTGTCTGCTCTGTGACTGTTATTGTTAGCACAGAATGTCCACATGTCCATAAAAACATGTATGTCAGGTAAATAGCTCTCTCATGCTAAAGACGCTGCACTAAATGGGACTGACCTGTGTAAATAAAGTTTAAAGTAAAACTAAATATAGAGCTTTATCAGTAAACTAATAAGTTATTCTCATTAGGGATGGGCACAATTAATCGATGATCAATAATTGATCAAGAATTTTTTCAGTCACGTAATTTTTTTTCAATCATCCGACAGTGTTATAAAACAGAGTTCATTCATGTCGTGTACGTCTTGGAGCTCTGTAATAAATGTGACTATGTGGCAGTAATAAAACCTCCTACCAGCGGGGGGCGATGTCGCCTAAAGACAGCAGAGAAAGCCGCCTGCCAGCTGCCGTCTTCCCGTCACAGCAGCTGAAAGAAGACTCGTCTAAACATGAAGCCAGCATGGTGAAGTCTGTGGGACTGTTTTACGTTAGAAAATGACTCCTCACGTTCTAAATACTGCGAAATGTTTTATCAAAACAACTCAACAACTCCCATGATGCACCATTTAACAAACGCTGATCTGACTGAGCTTAAAGGTGATGAATCCTCCGTTCAACCATCGTTGTCTCAGTCTGAAGCCGGAGGAGCTGTGATGCAAAGTGGGCAGACAAAATCACGGAGGGAATCTGTAAAATGATTTTCGTGGACACGTTGCCCAGAAGTGTCGTCGTTGAGAAAAGTTTCCCAGATCTGATGAATTTACTGGAACCAGTCTGTTAGTTTCCTTCACGGCGCACCATCACCAGGATCAATGAAACACGAGAAGCAAAAACAAAACAAAAACAAAAAGCTGAACGAAACAAATAGGTCTTCAGCTTAGATGTAAAAGAGCCCGTTCAGTCGTGAGACGAACGTCAGGGGGCAGCGAGGTCCGTAATGTCGGGCCAGTAGCTGAGAGCGAGCGGTCGCCCCATTGTTTTAGCTTCGTTCTTGGGACTTCTAAAAGAAGTTGGCCAACGGAACGAAGGGCCCTGCTGGGGTCTAGCAGGTCAGCCAGATAAGGGGGGGCCAGACCGGAATAGAAGTGCCGCAGTCTGCGAGAGAGCTAAGCATGAGTGGAGTGCTAAACAAAATAAAATCAGTCTTGGTGTCATTAAGATGCAAGAAATTCCACGCGAGCCATGACTTCACGTCATTTAGACAGTCTAAAAGTTTTGTGTATGATGGACTGGGATTTCTGGTTAGGTGCAGTGGAAGATAGATTTGTATGTCGTCTGCATAGAAATGGAAAGATAGGTTGTGCTTATCAATGATGGACCCAAGGGGCAGCAGATACAGCAGAAAAAGGAGAGGACCGAAAACTGAGCCTTGTGGCACCCCGTGGGTGAGTGGAACATGTGAGGAGGGGGAATCACCGGTAATCAGACAAATAATTCCTGAACCATGTGAGTACGGTTCCATGGATACCAACTAAGTGCTCCAGGCGGGAAATAAGGACAGCGTGGTTAACCGTATCAAAAGCGGCAGAGAGGTCTAAGAGGACCAGCAGGGTGGGATTGCCAGCATCAACCCAACGATTCCCAACGATCGATCAAAAAGGTGTTCGCATATGCCCACTCCCAATTCACATGCTTTGAATTTTAATATTCAAAGCATATTTCGACGCAACTTCCGCTGCGCGTCGTGCATTAAAACTGTATAATGCACGGCTCCTCGTTGTTTAATCCTTACTTATGTCATCGTTGTCGTGGCGTAGCCCTTCTGGTAGCTAATCAGAAGTGCTGCTCATCAGCATATGTAAGAGAAGCTTAATGATGTCTTTATGTGTCAGTGTACAGACCTGAGCACGGCTCTCGGCAGCATGGAGTTTTAGGACAGGCACTCGGCTGGCCAGCTAGCTAGCTCAGAGCTAGGTGGGAACCGGCACGGCAGTGAAAAACCACAGAAGCGTCGCTTAAGGTTGCACGTTTATTTACAATATAACTTGTCATAACCGGCGAATGGTAACTGTGTTATCAGACTCCGCTCGTAGTCCCGGCGGTCCTTAACGGTGTTCTGAGCGGTCCGCTGTTCTGGTGTCGGACTTCTGAGCGTACCCACGGCGAACCCCCTTTTCCTGCTTTGGTGTTAAAAAGGCCCTGTGTAAACCCCTCCCATTCTGACTTGTAGTCCTCTGGCTGTTGTCCCTCCCATCGCTGCTAGCTAAACAGTTTGGCCTAGAAAACTACAACATCCGTCAGCCCTCTCAGTCTGTGAACGACACGTCAGCTCTTAAAGTGACCTGGTCTCATTTCCGTTTCCTCATACTTGCTGACACGTCGGCTTAACTTTATCAGTCGTCCTGGTCATAAATTAAACAGTGCATAGTTTTAAAAACAGTTCGTCTGCTACCACACCATAACACCTGCCATCTTCCTGCAGTCAGGTGCTCTCGTTTGATTTTACTCTTTATGTAAACACCGGTGTAGAGTTGCTTCTTATTCTTCATTCATTTAATTTTCTCATACTTTAAGTGTCCCCTTTAAAAAGCACCTTGAATGTGTTGCTGCTGTGTTCTTATTTATAGCCTCGGTTTTTAATTTAATTTTCTTATCAATTTGTTGCACCTTGAACGTGCTGTTGCTACGACAACGCCAGTAACCATGGTGTTTTGTTAAATCCATCGTTTATTTAGGCTCTTCCTGCATCCTATACCTTAAACCATTACCACACAAAGACCACAGATACGCCATTGATAAAAGGAAGACAGTTTTTCTGAAGTTTTATCAAATGTTAACTTTGCACACTCGTCACATCTGCTGGTTTGATGACTTTTACACGTTTATGGAAAAATGTGAACAGTCTGGATTATTATCCATGTAAGCCGTAATTGCAGATGCTGGGTTGTGATGAGGAGTTGCTGATGAAATGTGGTGGCATGAGGAAACGGACGGGTGTGATCCAGCAGCTGGCCCTGTCTTCTAAACTTGCTGATTTGGTTCACAGTTAACAACTTTTTACTTTAGCTTCCTGACCTGATATTGATGCCAGAAATGTCACTTTTATACACAGTATGTACACAACTATTAGGCGAGTATTTCAAACAATTGCTTTTCATTCATATTTTCAATGCCATGCTGTATGAACTCTAATACTTGTCGGGTTTAAGCTAACTTTGATGACGTATAAAGACTTGGCAGGAGCAGCCTCTCTTCCTCTGGGAAATGGAGATGAAAAAGGACCCTGAACTGACTCTGAAGTCTTTTAGAAGGACGCAGCACTTGTGAATTTCCTGAGACATGATCTCAGAACCATCAAACAATTTTATGCAAACAGTTAAGGTTTTGACCAATCGACCTAGCATCCATCTTGCATCGAAACTGTACAACACATTCTCACTCCTGACTCGTCATATAATGCAGCTTGGTCAGGGTGCCTCTGCATCAGTACGCCTTGGGTACCCTGTTCTCGTCATTACATGATGACCTTGGTTGTCTCATTGATTGTTATAGAGCTCCCAAAGCATTTGTCATTGGGTCATGGATGGAGTGGGTGGAGGAGGAGCCTCTTCTGGTGTTTTGGAAAAGCATAAAATGGGCCACAATAATTCACATCAAATTTTATTTTTACATTTTTAAATATTTTCGTTCATTGGACTCCATTTTTAAAATGTTTTGCCGCACTTCTCTAAATGCATGCAGTAATTTCACCGTCGGGTTTGGATCACCAAGCTCTCATTTCAACCCAGTCACGACTTTTAAGGGAAAATAGCGATCATTGCTTCTTTTTTAGGTAGAAATAGCTAAAATTTTAAGATAGATTGTGGCTTTAGCTTAGTTTTGATTGCCAGCGACAAATGTATCCTATATTTCAGAGCATCATTCATTTTCATCTAGGGAATTCCCATACGTTACAATACATGAATAATCACCACATTTACTTTATCTCACCACAGATCGTTTTGTTAACGAGCAATTGATGATTCGGCTGTACAACATGGGTGACCCCTGGTAAGGTCACCCATGGCAAACAGGTTACTAGGGAAGGGACCAGACAAAGCGCAGCCCAAACACCCCTCATGGAGATGAAAATCAATGGAGCCACGTGCCCCTCGCCTGGACGCGGGTCACCGGGGCCCCCCTTTTGGAGCAAGGCCCAGAGGTGGGGCACGGAGGCGAGCGCCTGGTGGCCAGGCTTTTGCTCATGGGGCCCGGTCGGGCTCAGCCCGAAAGGACGACATGGGCCCCCCTTCTTGTGGACCCACCACCCGCGAGAGGGGCCATGGGGGTCGGGTGCAGTGTGAGTTGGGCGGCGGCCGAGGGCGGGGGAGACCCTGGCTGTCCGATCCGCGGCTGCAGAAGCTAGCTCTAGGGACGTGGAACATAAACTCTGTGGTTGGAAAGGAGCCTGAGCTGGTGCGCGAGGTTGAGCGGTTCCAACTAGATACAGTTGGACTCACCTCGATGCACAGCTCGGGCTCTGGGAACACCATCCTGGAGAGGGGCTGGACCTTGTTCCACTCTGGAGTTTCTCCCGGCGAGAGGCAGCAAGCGGGTGTGGGCATACTCATTGCCCCCCGGCTCGCCACCTGTACGTTGGGGTTCACCCCAGTGGACGAAAGGGTAGCCTGCTTCCGGGTGGGGGGACGGGTCCTGACTGTTGTTTGTCCCTATGCACCGAACGGCAGTTCAGAGTACCCCCCCTTTCTGGAGTCCTTGGACGGCGTGTTGGAAAGCACGCCCTCGGGGACTCCATCGTTCCTCTGGGGGACTTCGACGCTCACGTGGGCAAGGACAGTGAGACCTGGAAGGGCGTGATCTGGAGGAATGGCCCCCTTGATTTAAACCTGAGTGGTGTTTTGTTGTTGGACTTCTGTGCTCGTCATGGATTGTCCTTAACAAACACCATGTTCAGGCATAAGTGTGTCCACATTTACACCTGGCATGAATATCCACATGTCCACCTGCATCAGGACACCTTAGGCCGCAGTTCCATGATCTACTTCGTAGTTGTGTCATCGGACTTGCGGCCCCTTATCCTGGACACTTGGGTGAAGAGAGGGGCGGAGCTGTCCACTGATCACCACCTGGTGGTGAGTGGGCTCAGATGGTGGGGGAAGATGCCGGTCAGACCTGGCAGGCCCAAACGTGTCGTAAGGGTCTGCTGGGAACGTCTGGCTGAGTCCCCTGTCAGGGAGAGCTTTAACTCCCACCTCCAGGAGAGCTTCACCCATGTTCCGAGGGAGGTGGGGGAGATTGAGTCAGAATGGGCTATGTTCCGCACCTCTATTGCTGAGGCTGCTAGTCGGAGCTGTGGCCGAAAGGTTGTCGGTGCCTGTTGTGGCGGTAATCCCCGAACTCGCTGGTGGACACCAGCGGTGAGGGATGCCGTCAAGCTGAAGAAGGAGTCCTACCGGGCCTTCCTGGCCTGTGGGACTCCTGAGGCAGCTGACAGGTATCGACGGGCCAAGCGGAGCGTGGTTCTGGCGGTCGCTGAGCAAAAACTCGGACATGGGAGGAGTTTGGTGAGGCCATGGAGAACGACTTCCGGACGACTTCGAGGTGTTTCTGGTCCACCATCTGGCTGCTTAGGAGGGGGAAGCAGTGCACCATCAACACTGTGTACAGTGGGGATGGTGGGCTGCTGACCTAAACTTGGGACGTCGTGGGTCGGTGGAGGGAATACTTTGAAGACCTCCTCAATCCCACTGGCGTCCGTCATCCAACCGATAGAAGTAAATTAAAAGTATAAAAATAAAAACTGTCTCAACTCAACTGAAGGCCGGGGGGAACAAATGCGTCTTATGGCGTGATTTAAAAATGGGAATGCTGTTGGCAGACCTCACAGAGAGAGACAATGCGTTCCACAGCCTGGGAACCACAACTGCAAAGGCTCGATCACGATCTCCTCTGCTTCGTTGGACCATTTCAACCATTTGAACTTCGTTCAACCGTTTCACCACTCTGCTTCGTTGAAATGGTCCAACGAAGCAGGGGTGCCAGCTTGCGGGAGTCCACCCACAGTGGAACATTCTTGGCAGACAGCCACACCGCTTGTCCTACCTGGTAGGTTGGAGCAGGGGCCTGGTGACGGTTGGCAAAGCGCTCATTGTGCTGGGTAGTACGTTGCAGGGCTCTCCGGATTTGGAGCCATATCCGCGGCAGATATGATGGTGGACTGAGGCGGCAGCAATCTCCTCCTCCTGGGACAGGAACAGAGGAGACAGGTAGCCTAGGGAAGCCTCAAAAGGAGCCAGTCCAGTGGCCGCACTGGTCTGGGAATTGTGGGCATATTTAGCCCATGGGAGGTAGGAGCTCCAGGTGGAGGGGTTGGTGGCATCCACACTACGCAGCGCCGACTCCGGATGCTGGTTTGCTCTCTCTCAGTCTGGCCATTGGTTTGGGGATGGTTTCCATATGACAGGCTCACAGATGCCACCAATGCCTGACAGGAGGCCCTCCAGACCCCCAAGGTGAATTGAGGGCTCCAATCCAATACCACATTACTGGGGATACCACGCAGGCGGAAGACATGTTGAACCAACAGCTGAGCACTCTCTGTAGCAGTGGGAAGCTTGGTTAAAGGATAACTTTTGTTTCTTTCATCTTTGACCTTATATCCAGGAATTTATCAGGAATTTATTTTTACTCACAAGTAACATTTCTGCATCAGTCCGACTCCTTTCGGCGCTACTGTATTAAGATTAGTCATCGACGCGCGTTCATATCATGGACCTGAAGGAGGCAGAATGAATGGGCCTCTACTGTATATAAGGCATTCTCTGCAGCAAAACTCCTTCATTTCACCAATACTTAAATTAGAATGAGTCAATGAACGAGTATTATTGTCCTGTGAGTTCAGATTTGGCTTGCTGTAGTTACCCGGGGGGCAAACTCCACACGTCTACCAGCTGTGTGACTACAACACCGTGGTCAATGGTGTTGATAAAATGAATAACAGGTAAATCACAAGCTCAACTTCCTCCATTGTTGTTCAGTGTGTGTTGCAAACAAATGACTTCACAAAACTTCACTATGACAACCTCACCCACACTGAAAACCAGAGCTGAGGCTGGCCTCACTTGTCCTCAGTTGTAGTGGGAACAAACTAAACTGGGGTGGTGATGGCCCAATAAGAGCAGTAGGTGCTCATGTGAAAGTGGCATTAAGAACTGGTTGGGGCAGTTCCTGGATGAATTTGCATAAGAAAGGCCAAGTTAATTAGGTGTGATAGACCTGTGGGGGGCTATGGCAAAAGAACAATGGCAGAAAATGAAGGTCTAGTGTAATATTTCTTATTTTATTTTCATTAGCTTATAAAGATTTTGATATTCAAACACAAGCGAAGCATGCTGTACCATGTTAATAGTACATAAAAGTTAATGAAAATGAAAAAATATAATTTTTGATGGGGTGGCCAGTGGGGTGGCCCGCTTCTTGTTCAGGGGGGCCATGGTCACCCCTGGCCACCCCCTGGGGGCGCCATTGACGTTTACCACAGCACACGCACATACATGAATTTATCATGTTACATTCATGAATGATACATCCATAGCAAACCACAGCAGACACTGACCCTGATGAAGACCCCCATGGGTCCCAACCAAGCGGCAACCTCCGGTGGCCAACGATGAGGCTACCCGGAAGAAGTCATTTTAGTTCTCCCTTCATCCTCTAGGGGCTGCAAGACTGAGCAAATCCCCTCATACTCCCATGTTAAAAAGACCAACTTCACAGCAGAAATAAACATGTTAATAGCAGAAATAAACATGTTTACAGCAGGAATAAACATGTTAACAGCAGAAACAAACATGTTAACAGCAGAAACAAACATGTTAACAGCAGAAACAAACATGTTAACAGCAGAAACAAACATGTTAACAGCAGAAACAAACATGTTAACAGCAGAAACAAACATGTTTACAGCAGAAACAAACATGTTTACAGCAGAAATAAACATGTTAACAGCAGAAACAAACATGTTTATAGCAGGAATAAACATGTTTACAGCAGGAATAAACATGTTTAGAGCAGAAATAAACATGTTAACAGCAGGAATAAACATGTTAACAGCAGAAACAAACATGTTTACAGCAGGAATAAACATGTTTACAGCAGAAATAAACATGTTAACAGCAGAAACAAACATGTTTACAGCAGGAATAAACATGTTTACAGCAGAAATAAACATGTTAACAGCAGAAACAAACATGTTTACAGCAGGAATAAACATGTTTACAGCAGAAATAAACATGTTTACAGCAGGAATAAATGTTTACAGCAGAAATAAACATGTTTACAGCCTGGTTCAAAAAATAATTTTAGGTTTAATAGGTCAAGTTTACCCCCTGGGTGAATTTTTTTATAACTCGTTCGTTTAGATGTTATTCTTGAAATTACACATAATAAAGGGCGTGTCTTTATGATTAATCAACATGTGGCAGACCGGAAGCCCGGACGTAGCGGAGGGCTCATCCCTCTCTCTTAACGGTCTATGTTCCCAACGCGGTGGTCCTTTCAGATTCCTCCCATAAATCAATAAGTTTTTAATAATCTGATAAAACTTGTCTTTAGTCTCATTTTTGGTGGGCCTCTCGTAAAACAGGATATTTGGACTTGTTTCCTATTTAAGCAAGAAGTCCCACATCAAGTGATTCACACAAGGTAAACTGATTTGGAAGGTCACCAACATGCAAGTTTGATTCTGTGGGAGGAAGCCAGAGTCCCAGAGAGGGAAAACATGCATACAGCATAAAGAGCACGTGAAGTCCACGTGAAACAGGAAGTTTCTTTCCTGAAGCGACACCACCAGCATGCAGCTCCTGCTCCAAAGATGGTTCATAAACATGAGAAAAGTGACTGTCACCGTGTGCAGCAGCTGGTTAACCTGCACCTCCATCTGTGGCAGTCACACTGTGCTGATGTGATTGTTGGATTCGTCTCTTTCATGCATCTGCGTGTCTCTCTGAGCCAGCTGCATGAACTGCAAGGATGACCCGGCCTGAATCCACTCGGCGAGGCTCCTCTTCTCTGCAGCAGGAGTAGCAACTGTTCACTGGGTCAAAGGTGACAGGAACGTGGATGATACCGACTCATGGGAGGAAGCAACGGAGGCTTTCTGGATTTGCTGTTGCACATGTGGTCAATTTCACATTCACTGAAAATCACAAAGATTATGTGGGATCAGATGTTTCAAACATGTGGATAGTTACTTCCATATGACCTTCAGTGAGTACACCCACCTGGAGATTAATCATGAGAACCTCCATCAGCATCTTTTATTTAATGTTTTTAATCATCTTTTCAGTATGTCCTGATGAAGGAATGTTTAACATGTCCACTGTTGTGGACAACATGTTTTTTAAACATGAATACAGTATGAATTTGATCAGTGAATGTGTTTTTCTATACACTGAAATATAGAAAATGGTCGTTAATTGTTTTCACATAAGATATTCTAGCATTGTTCCTGACTCCTCAGCCTGTGTAACATAACCTTTCCTCCATCTGGACAGTCTCATTTTCACATTTATACTAAAATAAATATGAAACTGACTCATCATAATATTAGTTATATGGTAAAAACATAAACATTGAATATATTCTACAATGAAGGCTCTTTGCAGAGCAAACACTATTCTGGACGTAATACAGAAGCAACTCTTCAGCTATTTTTTTTTCTACTTGTGCTGTCCAGCATCGAAGCAAGCAGAATGGAAATCTGATTGCTTTATTTTGTTGAACAGTTTTGCTTTACCAAGCGGAGCTTTATGAACATAAGGCTCCACTTGATATCATGTTTATTCATTTTATTTCTTTAATTAAACATTTGTCTATAACAGCATTCCATTTCATACTGCTGGGCCTGACAAGGGAGAAATGAAAGTTAACAGAGGTAATGATAGAAAGTGGAACAGAGAGAAAGGAGTAAGGAAGAGGAAGAGAGAGAGGAGAGAAAACATGAATCCACTTACACAGTTCACTGGTACATCTGTACCGCGATCCCTAAACAACCAAGGTCTCTGTCGGAAAACAAAACAAGCAATCCCCTACAGGAGGACCTGCAGGTGGCTTAAATATCCTCAGATCATACAAACACACGCAGAACTACGCAGAGAAGAGGTACAACCTAGTCATCGCAATGGAAAGCAGAGAAGAGGTACAACCTAGTCAGCGCAATGGGAAGCAGCGTCACAGTGTCAACATGCATAATAAAGGGTCTCCGTGGTGATACAGTCATGCAGATGCAGCCTCGTCACTGCAAGGAGGAGGAAGCCTGCAAGGCTCACGACCCAGGCCCCCAGCAGCCACCCAGAGGCCCAGATCCCAGCCACCCCCCCAAAGAACGGACATGCATCCCCCGAAGGGCGGCAAAAGGCGGCCCCAGCCGGAGCCCCCCGCGGTCTGGGGGCCCAGGCCCCAGCGGACCAAGACCAGCAGCTGCCGACCCCACCAGGCGCCGGGCACCCCCCGGGGCGGAGACAGCACCGGGGGGTGCTTCAGCTATTTTTTATTCATCAATTCCCTAGAGGAGGAAATTTGTTTGCCACCAACCATCATCACATACATCACATTAAAAGACATAAAATGAGCAAAGACATGGGCCCTCATTTATCAAACGATCGTCGAAATGGTCGCACATCTGATCGTAAAAATGGTCCTACGATTGGACCCACGTGTGATTTATTAAAACGTTCGTATCGGTCCAATCTCGTCGTACGAACAAAAGAGTCTTGATAAATTCCACAGCTGAAATTTATCGTCATTTAAATGTCACGCCCACGGTTACGCCCTTAAACATGCATGATTATGAGGCTTCACCCAGCGAGGTTGAACCGTGGAGAGGAGATATTCTGCCAAAAAAGAAACTTTTGGGGCAATCAAGACAGAATTCCTCATTTGTGAGGTGACAAAGATTAAAAAGGTGCTGTTTGGCAGCTTAAAAACCGAAGTCAGAGACGTGCACAAAAACGCTGCACGGAAGAGGATCAGTCAGCCTCGCCGCTGTTGAACGACCGGCTGAGATATTAATAAAAGTCTCAATCTAGGCCTGGTTTATATGGTTTATTCGTTTTATTAGCTATGAAGTTTAATAATAGGCCACATCCGATGGCAACGTCACAATTCTTTAGCCAATGGGTCAAGAAGAAGTGGTCCAATATGAAACTTGCCACCAAAAGATGTATGCCTGTATGCAACATCTGAGCATGCTCCTGATGACACGGCAGATGTTCCCCTGAGGGATCTCCTCCCAAACCTGATCGGGGCATCAGTCAACACCTGGACAGTCTGAGGTGCGATGAGGTGACAGTGGATGGACCATTCCAGGGGGGCTCAGCTGGATCAGCTCTGGAGAACGGGCAGGCCGGTCCATAGCATCAGTACCGTCATCATGCAGGAACTGCTGACAGGTTCCAGCCGCACAACACGGAGCACTGTTACGTTCCAGGCGATGCCAGGTGCCGACCCTTGCCCTCATCCATGCAGAGCACAGGGCGCCAACAGCCACGCCTCCAATCCTGGTGTCCTCTGGTAAATGCTGCCATGTGCTGGGCTGTGAGGACAGGTCACTGAAAAAAGTGAATCAGCAGTTGTTGACTTTATTTAAACAATTTATGTTCAGTTAACGTGATTTTGTCTCATGTTATCCCTACATATTATATATGTGTTGCATGAACAATTCATTGAAGTTCCGTGGACAACAAACTATGATTAACTTATTTCTTTTCAGTTGAAGTAACATAATTATGTGGAACAGTGTTGTTTTTGGCAGCTATCTGAATTTTAGTCTTCGTCTTTCTGACGAAAATGCTGATTAGTTTTAGTCACATTTTAGTCATTTCTGTATCTGATAGTTTGTCTAGTTTTCGTCGACAAAAATCAAAAAGGTTTTAGTCTAGTTTTAGTCAGTTAGGCTGTATTTTAAAAAAAAAAAAAAGAATAACCGGCCACTAAGGAGGCCATGCTGCCAGTCACATTTGAGCATATTTGTACAAATATATGAAAACAGAAAGAAAGATTATGTTCCATTGCAAATGAAGACAGGAGTTCGTGGTGAGGAGAGTGTATGTGTTGTCTGGTATTATAACCATGGGACACCTGAAAGTTTAATTTAGTTGTTTTATTGTATTGTGTATCTTTACCTTCCAAGGGACTGCTGATGCTAATTAGCTTGCTAATGCTAATCCATCATGTTTACTTCTGTTGCTACATATGTTCATTAATATGAACTGTCCCTATCAAATAAACAAAAAGTTTGAAGATAGAATCAATGCACAGAATTTTAAGGCTTCTCATAAATATACTGAATGCAAAAAAGTTTTTAACACACAAACCATTAACTTATTGCAAAATTAAGGTAAAATATAGGGCTGTAAATATCTTAAATTAAGAGCTGTTCGGGAGTCAAAAGAGTCGGCTCTTCTTTGAGAGCCGCATCAAAAGAGCCGGCTCTCTGAAAAGAGCCGAACTTTCCACCGTTTCTGACCAATGCAGCCGAGCAGCTGCGTGTCTGACCGCAGGTGTGAGCATCAGAGTCCTGCAACAGTTCGGATACCCGACAGGTAACCCGCAAAAACGCTGTTTAGTGGACAGAAATGACAAAGATTAATAACAGCAGGCGCTGGGATCATTTCCAGCAGGCAGAGACGCTTTTGTGAACCAGGGACGGAGAACACAGATACAATCAGGATGATGATCTTTATGCAGGAATCTGTGAATTTAGGAAATTAATGTGCAACGTGCGGGTCAGTTTTGACAGGGAGAGCCGCGGTTAGTGGGTTTCGGTTCGGGCGGATTCGGGTTGGTAAACCTGCAGAACTCTGATGTGCACGCGGCTGCACGTGATGGTGCCCAAACAAGACGAGGATGCAGCTACTTTTTAAACTTTTGACAGACAGATTGATGCAGAATAGGCGACATTTCCTGCATTAAGAACGTCTGACAGACCAGAGATGAACGTTTTCCTCCAGTCTCGTCTCAACGAAAATTTACTCACGTCTCGTCAGATTTTAGTCATCATAGAGACATTTTTAGCTCGTCATCGTCTTGTTATCATCATGAAAAAAAGGAGCATCAACGAAATCATTTTGTCATTGTTAACGAAAACAACACTGATGTGGAACTTCTTCCCATCAAAAAATTATGTAAGTTAAGGATTCATTTCTTTCAGTGTACAAGAACCAGTTCTCGATTCCCATCCCTAGTTATGGATTCTTCTGCCGGAGAAGTCCTGCTATAACCGAGCAGCAGCTGTCTGTCCGTACAGCAGCTGTATGACTGATGTGATGACGTAACCATGGTTGCAGAGGACATGACTGCAGTTCATGTGTTAGAGTCTCAACTCCAGTAAACAGAAGCTGCAGACAGGAGAGACGTGCAGAGGCTCCTGCTGCTGCCCAGTAAGTCTGACCTGCTGCTTTATCTTCTTCAAAATATAATTCTGGATCTGTAGCACTGTTGCCAACTCTTCAGCGAGACAAGTCACCATTGGTTGTCCCACAAGACACCTGAAATCGCTAAATGACATCACCAAACCAATCAGTCATATTTATTATTAACATGCTACATTATTCATTAACAAGGGTACTGAAGTGGTGACTTACACATATGAGTCATGGTGCAAAGGAGACCCAGTTGTGCCGCAAGGCATCATGGGAAATAATCTGAATGAGGAAGAGTGATCATTTCACAGCAGCTCAGAAGGGCTGCTGTCTGCAAAGGCACAGCGGGAGCAGTGAGTGATGCTGGGAAACAGGGAGGGAGGGGCCGACAGGCAGCTCCTGATGAATGGGCGGAGCCATATAAACTTAATCTGGCCCCGTCCCAATACCCACCCTAAACCCTACACCCTTGTATGAAGTGCGCACTTGGTAGAAGTGCACATTAAGGGTTGGAGTGTGCAGGTTGCAAGTGCGGGAAAAATGCAGAATTGGGACAGTGATGGATCCTCCATTTTGAACCACGCATTTCATGTCGTTGCTGCCAAACTCAGCTTCTTCTCTGTTCCTGGTGAAGAGACGTCATTTTTTAAACATAAACTGAATAAAGTTAATTTCATCTGTTCTTGTAAAATAGATGTTATGAAATCCACACAAGTTTGATTAATAAATAAATGAATTACTGAACTAATTTATGTAAGATGGCTGTAGAATTTCACCAGTACAGGTTAAATAACTGTTACATCCTAAACAAATGTATAATAATGATTAAATTGTTGCTCTGTGACTGTTATTGTTGCATAGAATGTCCATAAATGTCCACATGTCCATAAAGACATGTATAAGTTCTTCGAGTTGCATTGGAAACTGAGACCCGTATTAATCACATGAGTTGTAAGGCTTACAGAAGTATGGCTGCATAATTATTTTGATCCTTAATTTCATTGTAAATCTAGATGCTTTGGTATTGTATACTTATTTAGTTTTTGCTTTTTTCTATCAAAATGTTTGCTTAGTATTGTATTTTAATTTAGTTAACCTGTGTTTTTGTTGATTGTATGTTCAAAATTTATGTTGATCTGGACCCCAGGAAGAATAGTCTTCACTGGTGAAGACTAATGGGGATCCATAATAAACTAAACTAAACTAAACTAAGTCAGGTAAACAGGTTTCCCTTGTTAAAGACATTGCGTCTCGACTGGACTTACCTGTAAATAAAGTTTTAAAATAAAAAAATATTTAGCTACTTTTATCAGTAAACTGATAACTTTCATTATTCAAATGCTTTGAATTATAATATTCAAAGTATATTCAGAAGTAACAGGACAAACTTCAGTAATTATTTCACATACAGCACAAAAGATTAAATATTTCAATGTTTACATCTGAAATGGCATTTTTTTCACCACAGGCAGGAGCTCATCACCAAACATGGACATGTTCCGCCTTTGTGGTTCAAAACGTCACATGCAGCAATGAATTATGGGCAATATGCTTCGGTGAAGTCTGCATTGATGCGGACTTCACTGAAGTGTGGATTGAGGGCGCAAAAGGGGCGTGGCGGACTTCCGCCCTCGAGCAGCCCTGGAGAATTGGGACACACTACGCACTTCAACCCCTCAACGGGAGCGCGCATTCTAGGGGCACAAGGGTGGAAGTGCGGGTATTGGGACGGGGCCTCTGTCTCCGTGATCACCAGGAAAAGTTGCTAGATTTGTCGCTAGGTGCTTTTCTGAACATAAGTCACTGGAGGGGTCTGAAAAGTTGCTAAATATGGCGACAAAGTCGCTAAGTTGGCAACAATGATCTGTAGGCAACTTAAAAAAACTAACGCTGCACTTACGAGCTTTTAAACTTTAACTGGCAATACAACAGAAGTCTGAGTCGTTACTGTTTGTCTGTAAAACTGGAAAAGGAACTTAAAAACCGCAATGAAGCCGTTGACTTCAATGTTAAATGAGCTGAGAACGTTCTCTGGCAGACGTCACGTTAGGGTGACCAGATATCCTGCATTTCCATCACTTTTCTCACATCCTGCAGGTGTATTTTAGAAGAACTGAAGCTCCCCAAAGTTTATTTGGAATATTGATTTCATTATTGACTTTCTAACAAAGCCCACATGGTAGTTATCCCTGTTAGGCTGATGCTAAGACTGTTATTTCCCAGCTGTCTCTGAACGAAGCACAACTTCGAAGTTGCAAGTTTCACCGTTTTGATCGCCTTCCTCTCCTGGTTGAGGAAAGAGAAGTTCCATATATATATATATATATATATATACATATATATATACATACACACACATACATACAGGTACTACCCCAAAAATTTGAATATCCTTAAAAAGTTCATGTATTTCTGTAATTCAACTCAAAATGTGCAGTTTACATATTGTTCAGATAAATAATATGTGAATCAATATATTTTAAGCTTTTATTTGTTTGGATGTTGCAGCTTCAGAAAACCTCAAATTCAAAAACTCAAAAAATGTGTGAAAAGCTCCAGTATTGTAGGTTCAGAGTGTCACATTCTAATCAGGAAAGTAATCCAAACACCTCCATAAGTACCCTGAGCCTTTAAAAAGTCTCTGTGTTGGTTTAGAAGAATTCACAATCATGGGGAAGATGCTGATCTGACAGTTGTGCAGGAAACCTGTCTCAATAGGTACAGCTGAGACATTGTACCTGATGACCTGATGACCACCTCACACATTTTACTGAATTATGCGAAGACCTGATATGCTAAGATGTCATGGAATATCTCAGTTTTTAGTGCACTAAACAACGTTTGCAGATATAGAAGTTAACTTTAAAAGTAACATAAAGGGAGGAAGATATTCATCATGAAAGCAACATGATCAAATCAAAATCTGACCTGTCGAAAAAATATTTTTAAAAATATCTTCGCCGCGGAGCTTCACACAAAGCTGAATTTTCCCTCACTTAAAAAGGACGCTAATATGCATGCGCACACCAAAAATCACAGCAAAAGCTGACTGAATGCGCAAGTAATTGGCAAGTCTCAACTGTACTCAGTCTACCCTATAGAGAGAGAGAGAGAGAGAGAGAATGTTATTGGTTACTGTCCCACATTGTTCCACACTTCTGGAGTCTTTGTCCCACATTTGGTGAGATGGAATCTGGTCACCTTACATCACGTCTGGTTTATGCTAACAGCGCCACATCGCAGCCATGTTTCCTGATAACTCATCTCTGCAGGCGCGCCTGTTTCTGTTAGTCACTGCGTTAACATGCAGCCAGTAACACGTTCAGAACCGGAATATTAGCAATAACCTGGTTGCGCACAGCCATGTAAACATTAGCAAAAACCCGAATATGCTCATTTTCCGCCTCTCGCGGATCCGCATTATTTTGGCTGTAACTCTGAAACTTGGCTGGCTTTACTGCAGTGGCTCCGGATGCTTCGTTATCCACCTTCATCATGAAGTTTTCCGAGCGTCGCGGTTTGGGTCGGGATAATCCAGCTGATTACAGTTATCATGTATACAGGAGTAACTCACGCATGGAAACGGGTTGTTGCGGCATAAGCTTTTCAAAAGACATCCAAGCGCCGCTGCAGGCCAAGACATGGGTGTAGGCCTAATTGAAGACGCGTCATATCAGTACTCACTGTGGACTTTGCCTATTTCACATGTTCAGAAAAACAACACTTACTTCATTGTCGTATTTCATGTTACCTTGTAATGGCATTTCCATTTCCAACAGGAATAATCTTTAACGGTCAACAGAAAGTAGGTCACCCATGCTCACCCCACACAAGATTCAGGTTGTCTGGGTGCACCTGCACACACTCAAACTAATGACACCTCTATGCCCAAAGTGCCACCCACAAGCCAGATGCCACCACACCCACAGATGACATCACTGTAGGGCAAGCCAGAAAACATGGCTCCTACATACCGGCCCCAAATTATTTCATTGAAATAATTCACCACCAATAGTGCAGAAAACAGCGCAAAAAGGTCCATTAATTTTTATTTAAAGTCCAATCAAGGTCCTCAAAGATGCGAAGCTGAAAATGTTAAAAAAAGGGCAAGATATTTTAAGTTCATGTCTATATGAAACATGTCCATTTATTCAGTGTCCCTCTGCTTCCTGCAGGAGGCAGACTTTGGTCACCGGCCGTTCCAAACAGCTGGTTTTGGTCTTGATCCGAACACTCCGCACAAGTCCATGTTTGTCCTGTACAGTATCCACAATTCGTCCTGTAATCCATGTATTGCGGGGCGCCATATCATCCACCAAAATCACAAGATCTCCTGACACAAAGTTTCTTTTTGCAGTATTCCATTTCTGGCGCTCCTGTAGTCCAGGAAGATACTCCCTCACCCACCGTTTCCAGAACAAATTTGACATGTACTGCACTTGCTTCCAGCGACGACGTGCATACACATCTTCCTTCTCGAACAAACCTGGAGGCAAAGATGGCTGTGATTTCATCAAAAGCAGATGATTAGGAGTTAATGCCTCCAAGTCTTGAGGGTCTGTTGATGCTTTAGTTATTGGACGACTATTAACGATTGCTTCAGCTTCACAGAACACTGTCATCAAACCCTCTTCATCTAAGGTTTGAGTCCTCAAGATAGAATGTAACACTTTGCAAACTGACCGAATCAGCCTCTCCCAGACACCTCCATAGTGTGATGCTGCTGGGGGGATTAAAAACCCATTTCACACCCTTTTGCAGCAACATATCATTAACAAGATTGTTGTTCAATCTCTCAATGGCTACTCTTAGTTCACGCTCAGTGCCCACAAAGTTGGTCCCATTATCTGAATGGATCTCGAGAACTTGACCACGTCTTGCTATGAATCTTCTAAGACCGTTGATAAAGGAGTCTGTATCCAGAGATGATAGAACTTCAAGGTGTATGGCTCGTACTGCAAAGCACGTAAAAATGAGCCCATACCTCTTGACCACAGCTCGTCCGCGCTTGACTTCAAACGGTCCAAAACAATCTAAACCAACTCGAGTGAAGGGAGGATCGTCAGGAGTTATTCTGTTCTGAGGAAGGTCAGCCATTTTTTGCTGCCCAGGTGCAGCAGAGTGTCTCCGACAAATGACACATTTTGCCAGAACTGTTCTAATGGCAACACAAGCACCAGGTATCCAATACTTCTGACGCAAGTGAGAAAGCATATGATTTCGTCCACCATGGCCTATTATTTGATGTATATGACGGAGAATTAGATCAGAAATGTGTAGATCATTTGCCAGTATAACTGGATGTTTGGTTTCAACTGGCATTGCTGATCTACTAAGCCGCCCCCCAACCCTAATAAGACCATTGATCAAGATTGGGTCAAGCTTATAAAGATGACTTGTCTTCCTTACACAGTCTCCACTTTCCAAGCTCGACAATTCCTCTGGAAATCTTGTTTCTTGGCTAAACCTGATTATCGCAGACTCTGCCAGATTCACATCTTCAAAGGACAGAGCACCCTTTGGCACTCGAGCCTTGACGTCTTTCATCTTGACTTCTAATTCTTTCTCCAGCTGCTCGGCACTAAGGTCTACTCCAGAAAGCGTTTCTCTGAACAGCTTTCGATGTCGTGCCAAGAACAGCAACAAGGTCTTAAACTTGAGAAGCCAACCAACAGCTCTTTTAAGGCCAAGCCAAGATGAAAAATGGCTAATAAGCTTCTCTAATGGATGGACCTGTGCAGCCTGAGCAGCATTAACCGCTACCATTTTAACCTCAGGATCCTCATCAGAGAAGTCGTTCGTGATCTCAGGGTTTTTCGGCCACCTGTTTTCAGGTTCACGCAAAAAATCTGGGCCATGAAACCATTCACCTGTCTTCAACAGTGTTTGAACCCTCGCACCCCTTGAGGCTAGATCGGCAGGGTTGATTGATGTATTCACATACCTCCATTGTGATGCGTCAGACTGTTTCAATATTTCTGACACTCTGTTTGCTACAAAGATTTTGAATCTTGATGTCTCACTTTTAACGTACTTCAAAACAGAAGTACTGTCTGTCCAAAAGACAGATTCTTGAAGGTTCATGTGTAACTCTTTCCTCATTAACTTGTCCATTCTGCTAGCAACCACTGCTGCAGTTAGCTCCTTTCGAGGAATAGTGATAGGTCTCAGAGGAGCTACACGTGCCTTACTTATAACAAACGAACAATGAGAACGCCCGCAGTTGTCATGGAGTAGCAGGTAGGACACAGTTCCAAAGCCTTCTTCGCTTGCATCTGCAAAATGGTGAAGCTGAGCAGACAAGTTCACCAAAATCATCAGGTTTTAAACATCTACTGACTTCCCAGTTCTCAAGGTGGTGGAGATTTTCTAGCCAGGATATCCAGTCTCCAGCAGCACAAGAGGGTAAAGGATCATCCCATCCCAGACGCCTCTTACAAAGATTTTGGAGAATTTTTTTGGCGGACAACACAACAGGAGATAGGAAACCAAGAGGGTCGTAGACTGAACTAATTACGGACAAGATGCCTCTTTTTGTAAGTGGGCGGTTTTTGAGTGTGATCTTATACTTGAATGTATCAGACTGGACACACCATTGCACACCCAGGGCACGCTCCACGGGCAATACATCATTGTCCAGGTCCAGATCTTTCACCCTTTCTGCTAGCTCCTCCTGAGGGATAGCGGTAAGAACAGAGCATCTGTTGCTTATCCATTTTGTGAGCTTAAACCCACCTTTAGCACACAGGGCGGAGAGCTCTTGACATAAAGATACTGCTTCTTGTTCTGAACGAATGGACACCAAGCAGTCATCAACATAAAAATTATGCAGAACAGTGTTCATTGCGAGGGAACTAAAGTACTGTTCATTGTCCACAGCACACTTCCTCAAAGCAAAACATGCACAGCTAGGGGAGGAAGTAGCACCAAACAGATGTACCATCATTCTGTACTCAGAGCTCTTGGCTGCAGTCCCCATCAGGCCACCATAGGAATCTCAATAAGTCACAGTCATCTACTGGCACCCTGACCTGATGGTACATGGCCTTGATATCTGCCATGAGAACTACAGGCTCCTTGCGAAACCTTGTAAGCACTCTTATTAATGAACTTGTGAGATCTGGTCCTTGAAGCAGCTGAGAGTTCAAAGATGTTCCCTGAAATGTAGCTCCACAGTCAAAAACTACCCTGAGTTTTTTCTTTTTAGGATGATACACCCCATGGTGGGGTATATACCACACCCTTCCATCACGACGGTTCAACTGTTCAAGTGGAACCTGTTCAGCATAACCATTAGCCAACATCTCAGACATGAATGCAACATAATCAGAGTGATATGATGAATCTTTATT
>JALJCO010011436.1:0-12020 GCA_023101725.1 Atherinomorus stipes | reverse complement strand
TAGGTCTGCAATGCCATAAAGCCTTCAAGTATTTGAAAGAAAACAACATTGTGTTAAGTGCTTTCCATCAGCCCTGTGTGCCAGCTGCCACAGATCTAAACATTTTTACATGATGAACAAAGTTTCAACAAACAAAGGAAATTGGATGAAGATAACAGCACACACGTGTAAGCACACACACTTCCTCACTGCAGTATCCAAGGAGTTTTAGACTGTGTCTATTGATTCATGAACATGATGGTGATGGATCACCCACCAAGAATGCTATTTATAAAGTTTAATCAATTATCCTCAAAGTCTTATTGCCGAATAAAGCGCTTTGAATTGCAGTTGTGGCGGGCCGCCACTCCTAAATAATTATGGAGGAAACATTTATGGCTCATTGTTGCGTTTTTTTCACTAACTGTTTGGCAGATGAACACCACTCATACATCCGGTACCTCTGGTACCATGAAAATACAGGTACCAACAGTACAACAGTGATGCTGGTACCGATTTGGTACTGAAGTACAGAGCTGCGTAACAACACTAATCACATTTGCTTCAAATTGATTGTTCACATGACTTCACTGTCACAAGAACATCGATGTGATACAATGGACCCTTTTTTGTAATTTATGCATACATCACTCGCACTGTACTTTGAAATAGAGCTTGTGAGTTTATGTATTGAATGAATTTAAAGTATGTCAGACACTTGTTGCAGTTTTTTACTTCTTCTTTAATGACAAGAAAGACCACTTTTTAAACTGGGAATATGTTTTGACTTGTTTCCAATGAAGGAACACCAGCGATTAGCTTGAATTTGTCCAGTTGTCTGTGTAAACTGAAAGCCTTTGCCATAACACCCGCTCTGCGGTCTACATATCTCCTCCGGTTGGCCACCTGATGACTAGTCATGATGTCATAAACGAGACACTGTATCATGACGTGACATTATTTACTGGTTCTGAATAGAGGTCGACCTCTTTGTCGGGGGGTGCACGGGCGCCGATTAATCGGTTTGGCCGGACAATCGGCGCCGATAGGACTTTTTACAAACTATCGGTATCAGCTGAATTTGGCTCCTATAGTGGCCAATGGCTGCAGTTTTTTCAACAGCGCCATGAAGCACTGCTCTTTGATCACTGAAGGGCGGGGCTGCCCTTGGACAGAGAGAGCGAGGGGGGGGGGGGTAAGTGCAGGCAGCAGGAGGACAGAAGTAGTCCAGGTGGAAATTATAACGAGTGCAGCGAATATCAGCTTGTGCAATACAACCTTCACGAGTTGTAACTTAAACAACAAAACCTCCTTGGAGGAGGCATCTTCCCGGTTGTTCAACAAGCAGAAACGTGACTCATATTTCAGCATAAACAGCCACCAGCATGTTTGACAACGGTGCTTGTTAAGCTAACAACGAACAGCTTAAGAACACGCTAAATGAAAGCTGTATGTAAGTCCATCCGTCATTTAATCAGAGATGTCTTTATAAACGCGTCAGCTTCCTCGCGGGACAAGTCCGCCACAGCTCTGAGGTAAAAGAGTTTGTCTGAATGCAAACGGAATAAAAGTCAAAGTCCTCACTATGAATTACTGAGGACTACTTAAAGCTCGGCTGGAACCGTAAGTTGTTTTCTTCCAATTTTTAAAGGCTATTATTTGTCATGTGGTGGCCACAGCGAAGCGTCATGTTTAATTACCTCCACCGTCACTCCTGACTCTTCCATGAACCGGTCCTTGTCTAGTTAGTCCTGCAGTTCTGTTAGTCTGCTCTGTACAGGTTTTGCAGGTTTGTTTCAGCCACAGAAACCAGTTTCAAGCTGTTCTGAAACCATCTTTCATGTATTTACTGCTTCTAAAACTGCGTGTAGAACAATCATCCGACCATGACGGGATCCTGCCGACATCACGTCTGTGAGGGATTTCCAGCCGCTGCCGTAGCGCTCATTTAAACATGGATATTTACGTGAAAACACGTATGATTGATGTGATCTTAGTTTGTCATGAATCTTAAAATTTGGCAAATTCTTGTAAACTTCAGTGCTGGCTGAGACAATATTTTCAGTTTCCTTTCACATTTAATTACTGTTTAGTAACATTGATATATTAACTATTAAAGCTAAATTATTTAAAATTCAATGGTTATCCCCTCTTTTCTATCCCTCTTAAGTGATGGAGGTGTTCCTGAAATTTTAAATTTAACTAGTGTGATGTGTATGTACTTCACTATTTAAAAAAAAACAAACATTCAATTTGTTTTTTTGTTCCCTTTTTATGGGCTTTTATTCTTGATTTCCATGTGTTTTCTATACATTTTACTATTATTGTCATGTTATTTTGTTTAGTTTTTTTTTTTAAAGTGACTTTCTTTGAGTTTGACGTTCTTTTCACTGTTGTTACTGAATTGTCATGTAAAAAATCGAATAAACAAAGATTTTTTTATAAAAATTCAATGGTTAGTGGTATATGAAACATGAAAACATCATGGCTTGCGGACACAATAATACTGTACCGCATCAAATAACTTTCTGGATTATGAGCTCATAAGTCCCATTTCTTAAGCATTTCATAAAAATATCTTTTGATACATACATTCCATTCATAACTTCTCTTCTCTTTTTTTTCTTTTTGCATTGAAAGCACTACTATACAAAAAATAGGAAGAATATTAAAGCAGACAATGTGCAAAGGATGAATCTTTGCATAGACTTGCAGATCTTTTCTAAAAATGAGAAGAAAGCTATTGTTGAAATACTGGTTATTGCAGGATGAGTAAGTATCTTAAGTGCAGCCTGGTACATTACCACATACAAAGTAGACAGTTACCATCTGTGTCACAACGTGCAGTTATTTTTTGTTGGTATTGCACATCAGGCAGTGAGGAGCTGTGGGCACACTGTGACATATTCATACAGTATAATAGGCTATGCATTGATCTGACTGAAGCTCTATCTCTACAAGAGATGGAAGCACCAAAAGAAACCTCCCACCTTGAAAATCATGCTGTCAAGATCTTATTTATTTAGTTAGTTATTTTTTGAGTAAAACATGTTTTGCTATTACACCAGATTTCAAATGACAGATTTTTTGTTTGTTTGTTTCTTGTGCTTATTTTGTCACTACAACAGCAGGAAATGTTTAGCATTACCCTGTGTTCACACCGGACGGCTCCATTCGCATACGCGCCCAGATTTCAACACATGAATGCTGGATGTTTACTCGCTTGATTCAGGCGTTTTTTGTAACGCCTGATCCAGGAGTTACGTCTGGATGGCGGCCACTTCCATGGGGATTTCCAGAGCCCAGTTTGATGATTTGTCGGGGAGGATCGGTGCTGCATATCCCTCAGGATACAAACTACAGGTGCTGTATTCTGACTGCTGAGCGACTGTCCACCTGCCTTCGGTGAGTAAGCTAGCTGCAGCTAGTCAGTGCGTCCAGCAAAACTTCCTACAACTTCCAACTTCCAGCAAAAGAACATGGCTGCTGTCAGTAAGCAAGCTATTGTAGCTCCGTTTAATGAGTCTCTGGCTGTGTCCGAATGTACATCCTATTCCCTATATAGGGCCCTATAGGGATCACGCCATTTTGTAGGGGTGTCCGAATGTCCAGAAAGAAAAAAAAAGTAGTGCACTCAAAATTACCAATAATGCATCTTGAAAACTAGTTAGCTTTAATGGTCCCTAGACCGTACAATATCGACCACAATGCATTGCGGTCAGGAGAACTGAATGGCACAAGGTGCTGGACACATAGAGCAGCAAAAAAAAAAAAAAGAGAGAAAAAACAACAGAAAAGTGATTAAACACAATATAAGTAAATAAAATATCTTCACTTAAAATTACAGATTTGATGTGGAATGAATTTTTTTTGTGTGTCGTGGGTGCTGCCGTGGTTGCCATGGTGACAGCTGGTAATCACGTGATTTGAAAAAGTAGTCAGCTTTGTGCTATGTTGCTTCGGCAGAAATTCAGCAGTTTTCGGTGCTTTAACAGGAGGGACAGCACTACCAGGGACCAGTGGATTATATTTATCAGTGAGGATGTGCAGTCGGTAAGTGTTGCTGCTTGTGTAACTTATTATCTTTTGTGTCAGAGACCAGTAAACGGTGGTAGACAAGCGGGCAAGCTGCTAATGTAGCTACAAAAGCTAACAGTGTTTGGTTAACTTCACGTCAGACGTCCGCTCCTTATATTCATCAGAGTCCAGCCCTTTTTACTCAGCGGATCCTCTCTATCAGCCGTGTTACGTTTTTATCACGTTTTTCTCTGTTGGGACATCATTTTCTTCACTTGCTCTGTCCTGATAAAACTTTGTTTTGGCTTTGACGTTTGCCTTGTGAACGAGCTTGCAGGCAGGTCTAACTCTCGTGCGTATTCTCGCAACAAACAAAAGTTGGAGATAAAAAGAGGTTAAAATGAGCTCAAAAAAAAAAAAAAAAAAAAAAAATGAGCTCATTAAATTTTCCTCCCCACCCAACTAGAATTCTAAAATTCATTTGAAGATAATTTAAGAAGGATTGTGGATGTAAAACACTAGGTTATGACACCTTTAAAGATGGCCAACATCCACCTTGTTTTGTGGCCTCTGTGGGTTGCTTCCTTCTGATGGAATATACTTACTGTACAATTGTTAAAACAGAGAGCACTCTGACTGCTGTCTACCAAAGGTAACACACTGACTACTCATAAGTACTACACATCCAACCCACAATTTAATTTATCTTAAAGTAGCCAAAAAACAAAACAAAAAAGATGAAGACTGGATACACTTGATATTGGATTTACACTCTTGCTTGTACAGTAGATTGTGTACTGTGTCATTCCGGTTACATTTAAGTCCTTTATAGGTATAACCTTGTTAAAGTGTGTGTGATAAAAATGAATGATGAGCATTAGCAGCGATAAAAGTGTAAAAGCAGAGGAATAATTGAGCTGTTGACAGTGGAAGGGTAGAAAACTTTCATCCACTTTTGTCTCTTCCATCTCATCACTGGATCATACTCAGAAATTATCCTCTTGGGTGACCTTGAGCTGGCCCTTTCAGCCTCTCCTCGCCAGATATTTCCTAGTAACTCTGCCTGAGCGAGGCCAACCGTTAATCGCAGTATATCAAAATGACATGTAGATATAGACTACCTCCCCTCACAGTGGAATAAAGGAGGAGAGTGGATGAGATAGACTGAGAAGGGGGAGAGATGTGGAAGGTGAACAGGGGCATGATGAATATGGAATGCTTGTGCACATGTGTCCATACTGTGAATGAGATATCACATGTTACTGCAGCTCTTTGAAGGATTTCTTCAGATTTTAAGGCACACTCTTAAAGTGCCCCTGGCATGAAATTTGCGTTTTTTGAGGTTTTTGATCATATATTTTAGTTTCCCCAGCCTAACTATGTCCCCTAAGGGGTTAAGTTATAGATTGGCGTTTCCTTTTTCCCTGGGTGTGTCTGCCTACATGGCAAAGTTAACATTCACAAATAGGCTGATTGGCAGTTCGGCATATTTTACTCCTAGTGCAGCTTGTGATGCCATGACTTTCCAGCCAATTACCCCCTACCCTGAACTACACTGTCCAAGTCCCTCCCTCCGAGATCTACGACAACAAACCGACATCATGGCGTCCAGTTCGCATCAGAACTCCTCTGTACCTGGCGTACGAAGGACAACACCAATCTTTTTGTCCTCCCCACTGAAAAGCTTGTGGATGATTTCATTTCTGCAGGAATGTGCCCGACCGAACTAACAGAAAATCTCCCTGCAGTAAAGACCTGCACGGGATAAGATTTTCAATCCCGCTCCCTTCACCTGATCGCCTGAGAGATTCCCTCGAATCCCGAGTTTTTTTAAAGCAAATTTTGAAGACGATCTTCACTTGACAATTTTTGAGGGAATTTTCCAGAGCGCAGCACAATGAGGCTTTGATTGACAACCCACACACAGGCCACCCTGGTTCACGTGACCTGCGGCCGCTGCGCACACAGTGTTATAAAAAACAGAAGGCTTTTTTGTTAATTACACTGTCTGCTGGGATTTTCAAAGCGTTTTTCATCAGGGTTTGTTAATTACTGGATTAATACCAGGGAGTGGTGTGCAGGTCGAGCCGTGTGGGTCCCATGAGCTGCCTGTGAAGAAATTTTCACTTAAATTGCAGCAGGAGTGGACTGTTAAAGGCCAAAAGGCAACACTGCACACCACACCTTTTTGAGTTATTTCACTCACAAGCAGATGGACAGACAGACAAACACATACTGGGGATTTTTTTGAGGGACCGTTCATCTGGCAATAGACATATTGATTCAGCTCCATCAAATTGGTTGTGCTTGTTCTGCTTTCATATACTTCAAATGTAGGTAATTATTTATATGATTATTTATCATACAACTTATTTATTTAGCACCATTGTCAGAATATATTGTGATTTTCAATTCTTATATTCTTATAAGATATCTGCATCTACAGTCGTCCTCAAAATTATTCAAAACCTCCAATTAAAGAAGGAAAAAAAATCAGCTCTGAGTGAAACAAGTTGAAATGGACAAAAGTAATAATAAATAAAAATTCAATAAAGCATGATGGGGCTCCGAATCTAAAATTTTGGTGAGAACACTTTGATGCAATCACTGCAATCATGTGTTTTCTGTAACTTCAACACTATACTGAATGAAGCCAGCAACATAGGAAGACCGGAGCTTCCCCCTGCTAATGTAGATCAAACATGGACGAGTCCCTCCCACCCGGAGAGGAGACTTACCTGACTGCTGTTACCGCAGTTCATTCTCATGTTCTTTCTTTCTCCTTTTCTCATGCATCACTTAACTCCGCTTCATCTTCCACTTCCCTCTCCAGCCTGATGTGCTGGAAATGCGGGACACATGCGCGATGGTAGGTAACGTCGTTAGTTTTTTTTTTTTTTTCTAATCCCTTCACGGGGCCTCTGTTAGTTTGCGGGGCCCTACGCAACGTGCGTAATGTGCGTATTGGGTGAACCGGTACTGCATCCACCAACGCCATGTTACACTACAAACTGGAGTTAACTGATGTTTTAATCCAGTGGTTCTCAACTCTGGTCCTCAGGACCCACTGCGCTGCATGTCTTTGATGTTCCGACACCAACGTTCTGCACCTGAGCCAGATGAATGAACTTCCTCATCAAGTTCTCTGCAAGCCTACTACCGAGCCTGTCATTTCATTCAGATGAATGAAAGTAGGATTGCCTCTAAAACATGCAGGGCAGTGGGTCCTGAAGTCTTTGAGGTGATCCTCCAGGACAGGGGTGTCTACATGGTTCCAGAAAGGGCCGTGTGGCTGCAGGTTTTCATTCCAACCAAGCAGGAGCACACCAGGCTCCACTCATCTCATAAAGTGACTCCAGTCTTAACCTGCAAACTTGATTTTTTGTGTATATAACAATACAAGTGTATATATTTACAATTTTGATTCATTTACAAATTTTTATATGTTTTAAACTTATTTTAGTGATGACTTATGTGTGCTTTTGATGATGTTATGAAGCACTTTGGTCAACCAAGGTTTTTCAACGTGTGACATACAAATTTGACTTTGAATCCTTAGAGGTCTACAATAAACACACGAGTAAATAAAAAGTGGCCAAGGAGAAGTATAGTTAATTACAATAGTTTTAAAGTTGCGGTATATTAATAGATATATTCTATATCATAAAACCACTATGACGCCAGAGTAGAATCAGATTCAATTGAAGAAATAGACAACCATCAGTCCTCAAGAGGGCCTTTCAGACCTGATCATGAGTTACTGGAATTCCAGTAAGAAATGTGGAAGTATTCATTACTACTGGACAAAGCAAATATTTACATTTTTGTCACTATTGGGTTTTCCCCAATAATTAAATGGGAAATGAATAACAGGTATGAAAAAGTACCGTACTGTATGTTTTTATCAATTCAACTCAATTCAATCTTTATTTCAGACTCACACAGGTCCATATATAAAAAGAAACAAAAACACACACACAAAAAAATAAAAAATAAAAAAAATAATAATGTTAAGGTCCTTAGGTAGCTGAAAGGACCATCTCTCCGTATGGTCGACTTTGTGGTAAATTTTAAAGGGCAGTTGAAAACTTTGATGTTTAGGAAAGCTTTTGTATAATGGATTTTACACTTTGACTTTTAATATGTTTTGTATGTAATTTATTCCCATTTGTTATATTTTACTTGTTTTTTGTACAAAAATTTTATCTGTTAAAAGCACTTTGTAAATAAATTTTACTTTATTAGCTTCATTTAATTGTACTAAATCTGATGTTCATAAACACCCTAACACCTCTGTTACATTGGATTTAGTCAACTTTTTTATTTCACTTCCATTTTTGCTCTATGGGCATCAGGTAAGACATTTTCCAAATGTTTTCTACAAAAGTTAATTTTGCAAATCATCTTCAGAAGACTCTGTAGGCACCTTTAATCATGGCATTTGCACAAAAATATCAAATTCTTAAAAGTGTGTTCACACATGTGTATGCAAAAGCCCTCTAAAGACTCAGATGTTTGACACCACAGGGTATGTGTGAGTATTTCTGGACTGCAAGGTGAAAATTACAATTTACACTCTGCATGCTGCTGCAGAGATGCAAAGACCAGGAGGCGGCATGATAACAAACAAAATTTTGTAGAGATTACAACAGATTTTATAAGGACTGTGACAGACGGTTCAACATGAAAAAGATGTTTCACAAAAGCATAAATCATTACAAGCACAACAGGGTCCAGCAAAATAAAATATTTAGAATATGTACAAAAGAGCTTATTTTTCCTCTGAACTTTCCTCTCATGAATTGTTTGAAGTGAGGTGAGTTACAATGCAGCATTGCACAAGCTGGACAAGGAGGTACATCATACTGTGCTGCCTTTGATTTGCAGTCGGCATCTGCAGTGTTGTTGAAGACCAAGCAATGCTTATCTGTTACTTCCCACAATATGAATGAGTGCAGAAAGAACATACTGATGAGTTTTGCTTTTGTTGCCTTCTACGGGTGCATTGAGGTGGAACCTGAAGCAGAATTCAAGCATGATAGCATGATTGCATCCAAAGTAAAAAAGCAACACGAGGCAAAGTAGACATTAATTCCCTTGTGGAGGCTAAAAGCAAAATTTAGCATTACTTTGTTTCAAAAAGAACAGAAAAGAAAAAGAACAGAGGCTGGAAAACTACATGCAAGCATGCTCTCTGGCAAAATCACACAGAGCAATCAAGAACCTCCTAGCACTTAACTCACCTGAATATCACATAATTTCAGCAGTTCTTCAAAATCATCAGCCAGGCATTCAGCAACTTCAGAAAGATTGGCAACTAATCTGGAATTTAACCAGAAGCTCTGAAAGCATCACACTTGATGAGTTTAGGACTGAGGTCCATCAGGACCAGCAGGTGGACTGTTTTAAATACCTGGGGACAGAAATAAACAGCGCCTCCCCCACCTGAGAAAACTTAGATCTTTCAATGTTAACAAAGACATTTTATCTCTTGTGTACACTACACTTATAGAATTCATCCTCACTTACAATATCTCCTCCTGGTTTAATTTTCTCACACTCAAACACAAAGCAATGCTCACCAGAATCATAAACCAGGCCAGGAAAATCACCCAAACACTTTAAACACACGCTTAATTTATATATATATATTTATGCATCTCCACAAACATAACAGGGATTTTCCTTCTTTAAAAGTACTGAAATAAACCTTGTAGTTACAGAGAAAACTAATTTAAGCATAAGTATCAAATATAGTAAAAAAAAAAAAAAAAAAACAGCACAAGGCTTTAAGGGTAAGCAAAGTCAATATGTTTGAATGGGAGTCAGATGGGAGCAGGTGTTGTTCCAAGAGGCATCTAATGATGAGCAGTGATGTGCCAGGTCTTCATTACTACATCAATAGGTTTAGCACTAGTTTTCATGGCAATATCATGTCTCTGTCATGCTAAAAACTTTCACCTCAAATCAGACCTTAGGTTTAAACTAAGGCTGAATTTGATGCCATGGCAATGCCTTGAATTAAGCACTAGTTTCTGTGTTTTTATTGACATCTGAAATCTTTCTAGAAGCTCGTTTTGATCTATGGCATCATTCGGTAATCCTTTCTCAAAGGCCAGAGCTGGCACTCCTGTTCAGACACACTTTTTGTTATACTAGGTGAAATGGTCCTTTTATCCTGAGAGTAGCTTCAATACATCGTGTATTCATAAAAAAAGAAAGAAAAAAGTCAGACCTCTGTGAGCTGCAGGTCTGTAAAAACTCTACTTCCTGCCTCTTCCACATCGCATGGCAAAAATTGGTGATTCGCACTAGAAAGAACCAATCGATGCCCTTTTGTCTCGTCTCTGTCCCTCCCCACTCCCCCTCTAAATGTGTTACTGCTCTGTGCGCTCTGGGGTGTAAACAAACATGGTGACCGACTGCTATCTGCTGCTGCATAAAAAAAAAAAAAACAGATAAGGATCATGACATGTAGGCGATGACGTTTGCAGTGTTGACTTTTTATAACGTAGAAGGAGTTGGAGGTAGAGTGAATTTTTTTTTTTTTTTTTTCTTTACCTTCTACCTGTCCAGCATTCGAAGCAAGCAGAATGGAAATCTGATTGCTTTATTCTGTTGAACAATTGTTCTTTACAAGCGGAGCTTTATGAACATAAGGCTCCACTTGATATCATGTTTATTCATTTTATTTCTTTATTTAAACATTTGTCTATTACACCATTCCATTTCATACTGCTGGGCCTAACAAGGGAGAAATGAAAGTTAACAGAGGTAATGATAGAAAGTGAAACAGAGAGAAAGGAGGAAGGAAGAGGAAGAGAGAGAGGGGAGAGAAAACAAGAATCCACTTACACAGTTCACTGGTACATCTGTACCACGATCCTTAAACAACCAAGGTCTCTGTTGGAAAACAAAAAAAGCAATCCCTGCAGGAGGACCTGCAGGTGGCTTAAATATCCTCAGATCATACAAACACACGCAGAACTACGCAGAGAAGAGGTACAACCTAGTCAGCGCAATGGGAAGTAGAGAAGGGGTACAGCCTGGTCATCGCAATGGGAAGCAGTGTCACAGTGTCAGCATGCATAATAAAGGGTGCTCCGTGGTGATACAGTCATGCAGATGCAGCCTCGTCTCTGCAAGGAGGAGGAAGCCCGCAAGGCTCATGACCCAGGCCCCCAGCAGCCACCCAGAGGCCCAGATCCCAGCTACCCCCCCCCCCCCCCCCCCCCCCCCCCCAAAGAGCGGACATGCATCCCCCGAAGGGCGGCAAAAGGCGGCCCCAGCCGGAGCCCCCTGCAGTCTGGGGGCCCAGGCCCCAGCGGACCAAGACCAGCAGCTGCCGACCCCACCGGGCGCCGGGCGTCCCCCGGAGCGGAGACAGCGCCGGGCCCAGGGCCCAAGCGCCCAGGAGCAGCCACCCCCCCTGGACCCGGGCGGCCCAACTGAAACCCAGGAGGACCGGACCCCCCAGACGACGCCCCCCCAGGGCAGGCCAGCCCCCACCCCAACGTCCCCCGCCCTCACCCCCCAGACACCAGGGCGCCCCCCACCTCTACCACCCCCTACCCCGCCACCACGCTCACACACACACACTCCCCACACACCTACCCCAACACTAGGGCTGAAAGATATACCGTCACCGCATCCACATCGAGACACGGGCACCCAAGACATCAATACCGCAAGAGCAACCACACAAAAGATACAGATCCCCCCGCGCCCGCCCCGCATACAAAGCCCCGGAAGCCACAACCAAAACCGCACCCCCCACAAAGCGCCCGGCCCCCAACCAACCCGCAGCCACACCGCACCACACGACACCGAGATGCCCGGCATGAACACCGAGATACGAACCTCCGCCCACACCGCCCAGCCCTACCCAACACCTCCATGTACCCCCCCCCCCCACACACACACACACACATACACCCACCCACTCAGCTCTTCGACCTTACATACCCACACTCCTCCTCCCTCCACCGTCCACACCTACCCCCACCTCCCTCATACCCTCTAAC
>JALJCO010011435.1:0-12065 GCA_023101725.1 Atherinomorus stipes | reverse complement strand
GTATGCTTCGTTCAGTTACGTATTGCTCTGTTCTCTCTTTAGAACATCTCTATACTGAATTTATAATAAATTCAGAAACAAACCTTTCAAACCTACATAATCTGAGATTATTGTGTTTACTTGATGAAAAGTCTATGAAAAAATCTATCTTTAGACACTTAACTCTGACTATGATGCTTTAACAGTTTTGTTTGTGGGTTCATTCCATAGATCAAAAAAGTGGGATCAAGATTTTATTTAGTCTTCTGATACTAAATCCAAGTCATTTGAGATTAAGTTTCTGCCTTGATACCAAGTTTCAGTCGGATATTTTTATTTTTCCATAGCACACAGATGGGGACACATAAGAATATTCAATCTGTTATGTGTATAGAATTAATTTGATTTGTAGGATTTTCACTTTATACCACTTCTTGAACAAGCTACAGTATTATGATTGCACATCAAGTTGCACAAAAAATCCTCCATTAGCATGCTTGATGCATGAGCTGAAGGCAGCAAAAAAACAAAAAAGAAACAACAACAGTGTGCATCTTCACTCATCCATCCATCCATTTTCTAAATCATTTATTTTATTTCAGTTCAGGGTCACTGTAATGGGGGAAGCTGGAGCCTATCCCAGCAATTCGCAAGCGAGAGGCAGGATACACCCTGGACAGACCTCTAATCTAGTCAACACTGTTCCTTGACTCAAAATATATAACTCAACAGTAAAGAGTAACACAGTAGAAATGCTTCACCCAGGTTCATTTGTATCAGCATTTTAAACATTTCCTATCTCCATAAAGATGCAAATCCTGGAAACCACATGAACTCAGAAAACTGATTCTCAAGATCCGTAGCAACACACATTTATGTTGGATCCAAGTAAACCATTTAATTTGTTCACACATTCTGTCAGAGCAAAATTACATTTTTTGGGGGGGACATGCCTGGAAAAAGAAACGTGACCGACCTCATTAGCTTTTTTTCCCTTATTATTTTCTGGACTTGTTTGTACACTGAGGTATTAGCAAAATAAATTCTGCACCACGCAGTGCAGGCTGTCAAAACAATGCTGCCTTTCAAGCATACTTTAACAACTCGAATGCATCCAACAACCAAAGTCCAAGGCTTTGATTTGTAGGAGAACAAACCAAAGAGCTGACAACACATACAGTGCAGTGGAAATTGATCTTGATATTCATTTTTTTTCTCAGTCTCTATTCAGCCTGAATCCACCCCACTCTTAAATGCTCTTGCTCTCGTCCTCCCACTAAATCAAATCTGATTTAACACTTCTAAGATTTGAGGGGTTTAAAGTCTCTTTCTATGTCTTTTTCTATCTATAAAACCAGGCCTCGTGAACTGAAAAGACTCTCAAATCCTTTGTCACATGCACACTGATACTGCTGAAGGGAGAGACGTAGAGAAACGGACAGCAAACTGGAGATAATGAGGGAAGAGGCTGCGCTTGTGTGAGAAGACTGACTGGACAGCAAAGCAGAGGATCAGTGGTGCTTGTCCAAAATAAATGGCAGGATGGAGTGGCTTTTTGGCAAGCTTGGCAAACACTGGGATGGTTTGCAAAGCCCCTAAAATGTTTTCCTGTGTCAGTATTTGGCTGCACTGTAGGCCATGCATGTGCGTGACAACGCGAAAAAGGGATAGCAGCAGTGAGTGCTCAGCTGTCTGACCCTGTGAGTTGAATGAATGGACTGAGCTGAGCTGTGTATCTCTTTCCACTTTTCCTTTCACTTTCTTTGGTTATATAACAATGGAAGCTGAAATAAACTTCATCTAAAACAGAGGCTCTCTACAGATTTTCTACAGTTTTCAGTCAAAATTACTTCCCCCAAAATAAATACATAAGTAAGACCAACTAATGTATGACTGACCAACAGGGGAAGGTCGTTTGTTGTGAAGAGAGATATTGATTGGCTTTTTCCCCTTACAGTCAAGTATAGGCTACTGTACACATGCAGCAGAAAATGAATGACATGTAGGTAGAATCTGGTTTGACAGGAAAAATAACGGAAAAGTTTGCATTTGGAAATGATTACAGGAAGTTCTTTGTGGCAACAGGTTAATCAGCAGTACAGTCTTTACAGATGACGGCAGGATGAGAGTTCATGTCTAGGCAGGTCAAAGATAAATATGGGTTTGTGCAAAGACTGAAAGTTTCTCCATATTTTTCACCAACTTTGGATCTAAGTTATGAGTTAAGACTTAAGAACTGAGTGAAACCCTTGATTGTAAATGAGAGTAAATCTGGACACGTAATATAAAAGAATATATGGAAGGGTGTTTTGACTAATGAAAAATGCATTTTGTACTTAATGTGCAGTACCTCATAGTTGTTCTTATTGGACAGTAAACGAATTAACAGGCAAAGACTTTTCAGTATAGTGGTGCAGCCAAATTATTCCAATGTTGCTTGTTGAGATTAAAAACAAAAACAAACAAAAACAGTATTCAGTAAATTATATTTAATATGCATATTTACTCGTTTAATTCTCAGATTCACACTAGTCATACTAGTCATCCTTTTTTTTTGGGAAGTAACACAAAGTCTTGTGATATAGTAAAACAATGTAATAACATAAAGCTGTGAAACTGTGGGCATTATTGTTCCAATTTTGAGATAAGAATTACAGAGTGGAGTTAATTTTTGCATTCCATTACATCATATAATAGCAAAATTGGTTATTCACCTCGTAATGGTAACAAAGCACAAAAATTATTGTACATTTTACAAAAATAAAAACAAACTATTATGCTGTAAATTATGCTGTAATTGTATCTTCATCAAAAAAGATTACCATACCATTATACTCATTAATGAGACATTAACATTATCTTTAAGAGTATAAAATTGAGTTTCTTTTCTCTTTGACTGATCTTAAACAAAAGGTTTTTGTCCTCTTTGATGGGTGTGAGGGGGTTGTAACGTAGTAGTACTTCTCTATGATCAAGCGGAGGGATATAATAACATCCAGGCTTTACGAATAACGTCTCAGCAGCATTAATAATAACAAAGCTCAACTCAAACTAGGTCCTACTTCAGGTCTGAACCAATGAGCGCTGAGCTTGCGCAGACCTCGACCAATGGCTGATTGCTGAGCGCTCGCACACAGCCGTTTGAAGGGCGGTCCTGGGCAGAAAAAGGAAAGTATGGATCACAGTGCTGCGGAGTTCTGGAGCAGGAGAAGCTGGTGAAATTAGTAAATTATCGAGAACATTTTGATTTAGTAAATTTAATGAGGTTATGTTTTTTTAAATTGAGTAAACAGATAAGGATTTATTTGCTTAATTACACGCTCATATAAAGTTGGCCAGGCTGTGTGGGTCTGTTTTTGAATGATTAGCTCTTGGACGTTATCATACATTCATGGCTATGATAGCGACTGATCAGAACTGCAAACTGAACGGGACTTCGGTGATTTACGGCAGAGTTGGGCCAAGGAAAGAAGTGATTCAGAGTCATAGGGACGGTTTTAGAAGTACCAAGATGCAACCCAAAGAGACTGAGTATTCAACAGATGGATTACCCAAAGCCTTCCTACACAGTCTAAGGACTCTGTTTGATATTTTGGATGACGGTGGACGGGGTTATGTCCACATCTCAGAGATTGAGAGCCGCTGGCAAGGCGCAGACACCCGGGACCTGCCTGGCGGAGTGCTCGCCTGCCTCAGGAGGGTCACCCCACCGCATGGTTGCCTCACCTTTGAGCGGTTCGTTGCGGGTCTGCGCTACTCCATGCTCAACCCGGAGAACAGCTCTCATTTCAAAGCCCAGGCAGCTGTGCAACCGCAGCTGGTTCAGAAGCAGCCCCCAAAACCAGCCCCGCTGTCCACATGCAGTGTAGGGACTCGGGTCGAGAACAAGGTCCGTCCGCTGGGGCCGAGTAACGTGACGAACACCCAGCAGCACCGAGCGTCCTCTCTCCAGAGCCGAGTCAGACCGGAGGAAGGGTCCGGGTACCCTGTGTGTGGACCGGCCAGGTATGGCGCAGGTTTTGAAAGGTCTGGGCGAAGTTTGGAGCGGATTCCTGTTGTTCCAGATGGTGGTTGTTACCGTTCCGAAACGGGCCATGCCACCAAACCAACCCAGCCACAGCAGAACAAAGTTAGGTCCATTGAGTCTCTGGCGCTGGAGTCCCCTCAGATCCAAGAATCAGGTAAGTGGCAACGATGTCTGTGCCTGCAGGTTTAAGAAAGATTGTGGATGACTCTTTATATATTATTCTAAATGATAACCCTTGTCATAAATTAGACATAATGGCATATTATTATCAAAACACTAAATATAAACAAGCGACGCATAAGCGGGAAAATTGTGAATCAAATCACTTCTTTTTTGTTTTCTAGTTTGTTAAGAGCTGCAATGATGCGCTTAATCTTTACAATGTTTTACCCATAGACTGTACTCGTCACCTTGTAAATATGTAATAATATTGAAACATATATAATGGTCGTCAGAAATGTGGTGTTGAAATACGACTCTGTACATCTCATTAAGCTGCTCTGATATTTTGCAACATGATATGAATCAGAGGATGATGGATTGTTAAATACCAGAACATACTAGAAGTACATTTCTACAGCGGGTCATTTGATCGCGTGCATAACTGAGTTGATATATTCACTGCACTTTTTACAGGCTTCAGTCCTCTATTTTAATTTAATTGGATGCACTGGACCATGATGTTCACACAAGTGCACAACTTCGACAGAGTTTTTGCATGTCAGTGTTAATCATTCAGCTGGAGTTTTATGGTGGCTAAAAATAGCTACAGTGAAGGGAGTCCTTAACTGAATCTCTGTGTAGGTCAATAAGAGTTATTGTTAGATTTTGATAGCATGCTTCTCTGTATCAGTGTAATGTCATTGCTAGGGCCTGCTTATGCAGGCTTGTGCGCCAGTGATGATTCCCTCATTGAATAATTGGTGTTGTTGACTCCAGACAAGACCAGAGATCATATCAGAAACATCAGGGATTTATTCATCTTGGACACTTTCCTTTTAGTGAGAGAGAGCAGGCTTCCCTGCTTCTTTGGCCCTCCAATTGAAGAGCATGGCTATACACTTAAGGCTGGAGGGGCTGTGGCTGAGAAATTCCCACAGTTCCCTCTGTCATTATTTTGTTTATGTATGCAGACTCTCACACAGGTCCACACTGTATTTTACGCTCACAGAGCGACCACACTCGTTTTTTCCTGTCTCTTGCAAGCACATACCAATACACTCACACAGTGTGTCCAAGTTTGCCTCATCCCTATTCAGTCAGGCTTGTCTGAAGCGATAATATTACATTCTCTCCCACAATTTATGTTGAACCCTCAGGGCCTTCACTGCTGAAGTCACTTGTATTAAGGACAGTGTTGGTTTCCACTCAGATAGATGGGTGGATAAATTCATTATTGGTCAGATGTATGAGGCTGTTATCTCTCTTGTGTCATGGCCACTTTTTATTTTTTATTTGTGGCATAATATATGACTGGTAAATCACAGCATGCTACTTTTAATGATATTTCATGTTTCATGCCGGTGCATCTTAATCTATTATTTAAACACATTTTGTGTCTACTGCCAACCCTAAAACACGAATAAAAGTTTTTCATCTTTATCTCATCAGTGGAGTGGTCATTTAGTTGTACCATCCTCTGTTGCATACTTGCCTAGCTAGCACCATATTGGTAATGTTCGTGTGATGTAAAATTTTTGGCCCCATCGCTTCTGAAATTAATCTGGAGCCCTTGGGTCAGATGCAGATGCTCAAATATTCTCATGTTTGTTTTGAACAGCAGCTTGTTGTTCATAAAGTAGTGGGCTTTCACTTTTGTGGCAACAGCTCAGTGATTAGCAACTTCTGATCATGAGCCAGGCCTCATTACCCAGTGTCAGTGCCCTATCTGACTATTTTTCTTGTGGTTGAATGAAGCAAACTGAGAATTGCATATTGATGATGTCCATCATTTTGGAATAAAACACTCAACTATAAGATATAAGTTTAAAGTCTTACATACTTACAGCCACTTTACAGGCTGACGATCAGGTCAACAATCATAGACACCAATGTGTCTGTGATATAATCTGTCATATGCAGCCAAACCCTATCGGATTAGTCCAGATTACAGCACAGCCCAGGGCTCACAGAATCACTGCAACACTTGAAATCCTCCCCAGTACTCCCAACTTCATCAAATTCCTAACATTTCTCTGCTGCTATGCACCTAAACCTACAAACCTGACAGTGATAAAATACCTCAGCAGATACCACAGAAGTTACACCTAGATGAGTTCATCTTGGACATGCTGGAGTCAGCCTCCTGTTCATCAGACCTGCATGTCCTTTAGATAGTTCACCATGGTCTCAGGGGAACAGCAAAAATATTCAGACTCCACACAGAAACTAATGAGAATCATGGAGACCCAGGCAGGTAAAAACTTATTCTCTGAAATAAAGAGAAAAAAAAAATCACTCATAGTGATCACTCTATTTCTGCCAACTGTTCAGTGTTAAAATGGAAACAACTACAATTAAAACACTTGCTGTAAAAAATTTGAAATAAGATTTATTTGAGTTCATTATTGTGTGTTGGAGAAATGCCAAAGATGTTATCAGCAGTGTTTTTATAGCCTTAAACCCAAATACTTGGTATATTTACTTTTGCTTCACTGATCTCATCTTTGTCCAATAATAAAACCAGGGACAAGGAAATATTACATATTATTGAATTTATGCTGTAATAAAAATCAGACACTCCTGCAGAAACATTTACAGATCACAGCTCCCTCATGTGGTATAAAAAAGGAAACCCAAACATACTCTGTTTAAATGTTTTTGTCTATAATTTTCTTCTTCTTTACTCTTGTACAGTTTCATCACACAAATACATCCTAGAGAGCCATTTTAGGTTGGACATGCTCAGATATTATTATTTATTATTTTTTTTAAATTACTGTTACATTTTTTTTTATTGTTGAGAAAAAAACTTGTTACAATATTGAATATTTCCTTTCTGGGATTTATAAAGTATTTTTCATTTAATTTCTTTTCATTGTCCAATACAGTGAATTCAATGTACATTTTAGACTTAGAAATGACTATGGGTGCATATTTCTTGCACCTAAAACAGTTTCACTGATGCACAATTCTACATATTGTGTGTAATAATCATGTGCGGCATCCACCTGCCATTACAGTCTTAATAGTATTTGGGTTTGATTTAACTGCTTTATAGATTTATACAGAATGGTCAGTAGTACTTTAAAAACAGTTTTAATTTTACTTTTGATTTCCCTTACTGTTAGATTAAATACATTTTCAAATCTTTTCACAAGCTATGTAGTTTCTTTTTTTGTTTGTTTGTTTTGGCTTTAGTGTAATTCCATGTTCAGGAATTACAGAGTGCATTCCAGACTCCGGTTTTGTACTCAACATGTCTTCTTCACGTCTTGTCTAGGTGTTGTGAAATCAGGTTTACCAAGATCTCAGAGTGAATCAGCTACAGGATTTGCTGGTGGCTCCAGGCGTCATGGGCGGAGTCGGGAAGAGCAAAGGAGGCATACCATTTCCAATGGAGTGGATTATGGAATGGTTAGTATACAAACATGCTTACACACGCCCAAATTATTATTCTTGTTCGATCGTTGTATTGACATCCACTGATTTTAGACAACCAATACAGGGAAAATTGAAAATGTGTGACACCGTATTTGTTGAGGAAGATGTTGTGCCTGTTTTCTTTCTTTTAATCTTAATGAATAGTATTCTTCAGTAATCTTAGGCAGTGCTTTCTTGTTTACATTTTAGCTGACCTTTGGTATCTGTCATTGTTTCTATTGTGTTTAGAGAAGAGCAGGGCCGGATCCTGGAATACATACATGGGGGCATGCAAAAATGTGAAGGGGGCATCGTGTGTACACGTCATGCTTCAACCTATTTTTTGTTGTTCTTAATGGGACTGGGTTGTTAGCAGAGTTTAACTCCCAAGAAATGGATTGCAGTTTGTCAGGCCTCTCCACTAACACCTGTCCAGCTTGGATGTCCCACCTGAAACCAAAGCTCCTGCTGATATAGCTCTTAGGGTCACTGAGGCACGCAAACCCCCTGCAATCCCTTTGGGGGAAAACACAAAATATCAATTATAATAATTAAAAATAATAAATAAATCAAATATCTTTTGTTGAAGGTTTAGCAACCAAAAATAGAAATTGTCTTATTGGACAGCCAGTAGACATCTATGCATCTCAAATCAACTTGAACCTAATAAACTACACACACACACACACACACACACACAAAAATATATATATATATATATATATATATATATATATATATATATATATATATATATATATATATATATATATAAAAACATGCTTCCATCACAGCCTTGAGCTCTTCTTTATTGTTTGGTCTCTTCCCGTTCAGCTTTCTCTTAATAATGCCCCACAGATTTTCAATGGAGGTCAGTTCAGGTGAGTTTGCGGGCCAATCAAGCATGGTAATCTCATGGTTGTTGAACCAGGATTTTGTACTTTTGGCAGTGTGGGCAGGTGCCAAGTCCTGCTGGAAGATGAAGTCTGCATCCCCATACAGCTGGTCCACTGAAGCAAGCATGAAGCGCTCCAAAATGTCCTGGTAGATGGCTGCATTTATGCTGGCCTTAATGAAGCACAGATGACCAACATCAGCAGCTGACATGGACCCCAGGTCATCTCAGACTGGGCAAACTTAACACTGACCATCTTTTCCAAGCTGTGGTCAGCCCTCCGGCTTGTACACCGTTTTCTTCCACACTTCTTCCTTCCACTTAACTGTCCATTAATGTGCTTTGAGACAGCGCTCTGAGAACATCCAGCTTCTTTTACTATCACTTTTTGTGTCTTTCCCACCTTGTGCAGGGAGTCGATGATGGTTTTCTGCACAACGGTCAGATCAGCAGTCTTCCCCATGACTGTGAATTCTTCTAAACCAAGAAGCTGAAAGTCCTAATCAGCAACATCCAAACAAATAAAACTTGAAATATATTGATTGGTATATTATTTATCTATACAATATGTAAATTGCACCTTTTAAGTTGAATTACAGAAATACAAGATTTTTTTCAGGATAGTCAAATTTTTTTGGGTAGTACCTATATATATATATATATATATATATATATGTATGTATATATATATATAGGTATTAACCAAAACCTTAGAATATTCTGAAAAAAATTCACGCAATTTCCGTAATTCAACTTAAAAGGTGCAATATACATATTGAATAGACCAAAAAATTTGTGAATCAATATGTTTCAAGCTTTTATTTCTTTGGATGTTGCTGATTAGAAGTTACAGCTTAAGAAAACCTCTAAATCAAAAACTCAAAAAATTTGAATCCTATGATAAGCTCCAGTATTGTAGACTCAGAGTGTCACAGTCTAATCAGATAAGTAATCCAAAACATCTGCAAAAGTGCCGTGAGCCTTTAAAAAGTCTCTGTCTTGGTTTAGAAGAATTCACAACCATGGGGAAGACTGCTGATCTGACCGTTGTGCAGAAAACCATCATTGACGCCCTGCACAAGGTGGGAAAGACACAAAAAGTGATAGCAAAGAAGCTGGTTGTTCTCTGAGTGTTGTCTCAAAGCACATTAATGGACAGTTAAGTGGAAGGAAGAAGTGTGGAAGAAAACGGTGTACCAGAGGGCTGATTGCAGCCTGGAGAAGATGGTCAGGAAAGGGCCATTCAAAAGTGTGGAGGACTTCATAAGGAATGGACTGAGACTGGAGTTACTGCTTCAAGAGAAACAACACACAGGCGGATGCTGGACATGGGCTTCAAATGTCGAATTCCTGTTGTCAAGCCACCCCTCAACAGCAAGCAACGTCAGAAGTGCCTTAGCTGGGCTAGAGAAAAGAAGGACTGGTCTGTTGACCAGTGGTCAAAAGTCCTCTTTTCTGATTAGAGCAAAACTTTCATCTCATTTGGAAACAAAGGTCCCAGAGTCTGGAGGAAGACCGGAGAGGCGCTAGATAGAAGATGCATAAAGTCTTGCGTTAAGTTTGCCTAGTCTGTGATGACCTGGGGATCCATGTCAGCTGCTGGTGTTGGTCCTCTGTGCTTCATCAAGTCAGGCATAAATGCAGCCATCTACCAGGACATTTTGGAGCGCTTCATGCTTGCTTCAGTGGACCAGCTGTATGGGGATGCAGACTTCATCTTCCAGCAGGACTTGGCACCTGCCCACACTGCCAAAAGTACAAAATCCTGGTTCAGCAACCATGGGATCACCATGCTTGATTGGCCCACAAACTCACCTGATCTGAACCCCATTGAAAATTTGTGGGGATTGTCAAGAGAAAGCTGAACAGGAAAAGACCAAACAATGGAGAAGAAGCTTGTTGCTGGGGGTGATTCTTTTTGAAGGACATTTCTGTACCCTTCGGTTCTGGTCCATTTTTGTACCTTATCAAGCTGTAAGAGTTAATAAAGTACAATTAAACCAATTAAAAAGGATGAATAAAAGTCAATAAAATAGAGATTATGACAACAATCAAAGCTATGCTAATCATAAATGAATAATTATTATATAAATATTTGGCCAAACACATATATAATTATTACTGTGATTACTATGATTATTATGAAAATCATAATATAATAACTATAATTATACTACTTTTTAGAAGGACTGCTATTTATAGTTATTGTACAAGCTACGCACATTTTTCAATGCTGCAGGTACCCTTAGGTACAAATTTGTACTTTGTATTACTTTGGACCATTTTTCATAGTATATATGTACATTTCTGGCCTCATAAAGACCAATATTGTACTTTTGAGCAAACAGTTGTAGAAAATGTACCTACAGGTACAGAAATGTTCCTGTCTTGTACCTCTATTTTTGAGTGTGCATACACAGTCATGAACAAATGAAGAGACAACCCTAGTTTTCTCATATTTCTTGGTCATTTTAATGCCTGGTACTGCTTAAAGTACATTTGTCTGGACAAATATAATGATAATAACAATAGCTCATAAGAGTTTAATTTCAGAACTGATATCTAGCCATTTTCATGCTTTTCTTGATAAGTGAATTTGGTTAAATTCTTACATCTATAGCTATGGCATTGTACTGCCAAAACAGCTTTTAGGCATTAAATATTTTCTTTTTCGGCTCTTTTAGTCACATGATCACACCACAATTGATACTTGATTGCATAACCATTATTTTTGATGACAAGGGTAGTCTCTTCATTTTTTTCCATGGCTGTAAGTTTTGTCAAACAAACACAACCAAACAGAGCTGACCACCTGACCATTAAACCCCTGACCACAATAAAGTGGCAGTCCCTCAGGGGGAAACAGGAAATATTAACAATAATAGGCTAAATAGGGCTAATAAAAAGAAAAGAAATCAAATATCCTTTATCAAAGTTCTGACAACCATCAACATGTTTTTATAATTTAAGCTACACATCAAGAAGTCGTCTACAGTCTGAGTTTGGTTAAAACAGATGCAGAAGGCCACATGAACGTCTTTGAGCTGCTGAAAGCAGCAGGAGTGAATAAAGAGTAAAACTTACAGTTGGGGGTGGCAGAGTGATGCAGAGTGGTGCGGGAAGGAGAGCTCAGGAATCGCTTGGCTTTTTGTCAGATTTGATTTAAGGGGGCACAGTACTTGTTTGGGGGGGCAGTGCCCCCTCTTGCCCCTGCCTGATGCCGGCCTCAGAGAAGAGGCAGGGAGGTCTGTCTGGAAACTACTTAGATAAAGTTTTATTGGCTATAGCAAAGACTTTGGCTTGTTTTTTTTTTTTTTTTTTTTTTTTTTTTTTTTTTTTTTTTTTTTTTTTTACTTGTCCTGTCCAGCATTGAAGCAAGCAGAATGGAAATCTGATTGCTTTATTCTGTTGAACAGTTTTGCTTTATCAAGCGGAGCTTTATGAACATAAGGCTCCACTTGATATCATGTTTATTCATTTTATTTCTTTATTTAAACATTTGTCCACATATTACACCATTCCATTTCATACTGCTGGGCCTGACAAGGGAGAAATGAAAGTGAATAGAGGTAATGATAGAAA
>JALJCO010011432.1:0-86301 GCA_023101725.1 Atherinomorus stipes | reverse complement strand
CTTCTGAAGCCAACACCCTTCTGCAGCCTCCACCTGAAGCCACCAACATCTGGCCAACTCCACCCGTCTGCACCACCTCCTGAAGCCAACACCCATCTGGCCAACTCCACCTGTTGCAAACTCCTCCTGACGCCACCAGTATCTGGCTAACTCCACCCGTCCGCAACCTCCTCCTGAAGCCAACACCATCTGTCCAACACCCACCTATCTGCAGCCTCCTCCTGAAACCAACACGATCTGGCTTACCCCACCAATCTGCAGCCTCCTCCTAGCGCCACCACCATCTGGCTAACTCCACCCATCTGCAGCCTCATCCTTAAGCCACCACATCTGGCCAACTTCACCCATTACAGCCTCCTCCTGAAGCCACCACCATCTAGCTTACTCCACCAGTCTCCAGCCACCTCCTGAAGCCACCAACATCTGTTTTACTCCACCTGTCTGCAGCCTCCTCCTGAAGCCAACACCATCTGGCTAACTCCACCCGTCTCCACCTCCTTCTGAAGCCACCACCATCCAGGGTAACTCCACCCATCTGCAGCCTCCTCCTGAAGCCACCACCATCAGGCTAACTCCACCCTTCTGCAGCCTCCTCCCGAAGCCACCAACATCTGGCCAACTCCACCCGTCCGCAACCTCCTCCTGAAGCCAACACCATCTGTCCAACTCCTACCGTCTGCAGACGCCTCCTATGCCAACGACAACCATCTGGCAAACTCCACCCGTCTGCAGCCTCCACCTGCAGCCACCAACATTGGCCTGCATAAACAGTCCACCTCCACCTCCAGCATCTCCAACCATCCACCGTCTCCACCTGCAGTTTCTACTTTACTGACATTTTGTTTTTTTGCCCCTTTACAGGAGAGAAGATCCACCCCCAATTGCAGCCACCACCATCTTTCCAACACCACCTGTCTGCAGCCTCCTCCTGAAGCCACCACCATCTGGCTAAGTCCACCCATCTGCAGCCTCCTCCTGAAGCCACCACCATCTGGCCAACTCCACCGCCATCTAGCTTACTCCACCAGTCTCCAGCCACCTCCTGAAGCCACCAACATCTGACTAACTCCACCTGTCTGCAGCCTCCTCCTGAAGCCAACACCATCTGGCTAACTCCACCCGTCTCCACCTCCTTCTGAAGCGACCACCATCTGGCCAACTCCACCCGTCTGCACCCTTCTTCTTAAGCCACCACCATCTGGCTAACTCCACCCGTCTGCAGCCTCCTCCTAAAGCTACCACCATCTGGCTTACCCCACCCATCTGCAGCCTCCTCCTGAAGCCACCACCATCTGGCTAACTCCACCCTTCTGCAGCCTCCTCCTGAAGCCACCACCATCTGGCCAACTCCACCCGTCTGCACCCTTCTTCTTAAGCCACCACCATCTGGCTAACTCCACCCGTCTGCAGCCTCCTCCCTAAAGCTACCACCATCTGGCTTACCCCACCCATCTGCAGCCTCCTCCTGAAGCCACCACCATCTGGCTAACTCCACCCTTCTGCAGCCTCCTCTTGAAGCCACCAACATCTGGCTAACTCCACCCGTCCGCAACCTCCTCCTGAAGCCAACACCATCTGTCCAACTCCTACCGTCTGCAGACGCCTCCTGACGCGACAACCATCTGGCAAACTCCACCCGTCTGCAGCCTCCACCTGCAGCCACTAATATTGGCCTGCATAAACAGTCCACCTCCACCTCCAGCATCTCCAACCATCCACCGTCTCCACCTGCAGTTTCTACTTTACTGACATTTTGTTTTTCTGCTCCTTTACAGGAGAGAAGATCCACCCCCAATTGCAGCCACCACCATCTTTCCAACACCACCTGTCTGCAGCCTCCTCCTGAAGCCACCACCATCTGGCAAGTCCACCCATCTGTAGCCTCCTCCTGAAGCCACCACCATCTGGCCAACTCCACCCGTTGCAGCCTCCTCCTGAAGCCACCATCATTTGGCCAACTCCACCCACCACAGCCCCCTTCCCTGAAGCCACCACCATCTGGCTAACTCCACCCATCTGCAGCCTCCTGCTGAAGCCACCACCATCTGGCTAACTCCATCCGCCTGCAGCCACCTCCTGAAGCCACGACCATCTGGCTAACTCCACCCCTCTACAACCTGCTCCTGAAGCCACCACCATCTGGCTAACTCCACCCGTCTACAGCCTCCTCCTGAAGCCAGCACCCGTCTGCAGCCTCCTCCTGAAGCCACCACCATCTGGCTAACTTCACCCGTCTGCAGCCTCCTCCTGAAGCCACCAACATCTGGCCAACTCCACCTGTCTGCAACCTCCTCCTGAAGCCACCACCATCTGGCTAACTCCACCTGTCTGCAACCTCCTCCTGAAGCCACCACCATCTGGCTAACTCCACCCGTCTGCAACCTTCTTCTTAAGCCACCACCATCTGGCTAACTCCACCCGTCACCAGGCTTCTCCTAAGCCACCACATCTCATTCCACCCGTCAGCAGACTTCTCCTCGAAGCCACCACCATCTGGCCCAACTCCACCCGTCTGCACACTTCTTCCTAAGCCACCACCATCTGGCTAACTCCACCCATCTGCAACCTCCCCCTACGCCACCAACCTCTGGCTAACTCCACCCGTCTGCAACCTTCTCCTAAGCCACCACCATCTGGATAACTCCACCCATCTGGAACCTCCTCCTGAAGCCACCAGCATCTGGCTAACACCACCCGTCTGCAGCCTCCTCCTGAAGCCACCACCATCTGGCTAACTCCACCCATCTGCAGCCTCCTCCTGAAGCCACCACCATCTGGCCAGCTCCACCCGTCGCAGCCTCCTCCTTAAGCCACCAACATCTGGCTAACTCCACCCATCTACAGCCTCCTCCTGAAACCACCACCATCTGGCCAACTCCACCCGTCTGTAGCCTCTACCCACCAGCCAATACCACCTGTCTGCAGCCTCCTCCTGACGCAACCACCATCTGGCCTACTCCACCCGTCTGCAGCCTCCTCCTTACGCCACCACCATCTGGCCAACTCCACCCGTCTGCAGCCTCGTCCTGAAACCACCAACATCTGGCCAACTCCACCTGTGTGCAACCTCCTCCTGAAGCCACCACCATCTGGCTAACTCCACCTGTCTGCAACCTCCTCCTGAAGCCAGCACCATCTGGCTAACTCCACCCGTCTGCAACCTTCTTCTTAAGCCACCACCATCTGGCTATCTCCACCCGTCAGCAGGCTTCTCCTGAAGCCACCAATATCTGGCTAATTCCACCCGTCTCCAGCCTCCTTCTGAAGCCAACACCCGTCTGCAGCCTCCTCCTGAAGCCACCACCATCTGGCTAACTCCACCCGTCTGCAGCCTCCTCCTGAAGCCACCAACATCTGGCCAACTCCGCCTGTCTGCAACCTCCTCCTGAAGCCACCACCATCTGGCCAACTCCACCCGTCTGCAGACTCATCCTGAAGCCACCACCATCTGGCTAACTCAACCCATCTGCAACCTTCTCCTGAAGCCAATACCATCTGGCCAACTCCACCCGTCTGTAGCCTCTACCTGTGGCCAACACCACCTGTCTGCAGCCTCCTCCTGACGCGACCACCATCTGGCTAACTCCACCCATCTGCAGCCTCCTCCTTACGCCACCACCATCTGGCCAACTTCACCCGTTGCAGCCTTCTCCTGAAGCCACCGCCATCTAGCTTACTCCACCAGTCTCCAGCCACCTCCTGAAGCCACCAACATCTGACTAACTCCACCTGTCTGCAGCCTCCTCCTGAAGCCAACACCATCTGGCTAACTCCACCCGTCTCCACCTCCTTCTGAAGCGACCACCATCTGGCTAACTCCACCCATCTGCAGCCTTCTCCTGAAGCCACCACCATCTGGCTAACTCCACCCGTTTGCAACCTTCTTCTTAAGCCACCACCATCTGGCTATCTCCACCCGTCAGCAGGCTTCTCCTGAAGCCACCACTATCTGGCTAATTCCACCCGTCTCCAGCCTCCTTCTGAAGCCAACACCCATCTGCAGCCTCCTCCTGAAGCCACCACCATCTGGCCAACTCCACCCGTCTGCACCCTTCTTCTTAAGCCACCACCATCTGGCTAACTCCACCCGTCTGCAGCCTCCTCCTAAAGCTACCACCATCTGGCTTACCCCGCCCATCTGCAGCCTCCTCCTGAAGCCACCACCATCTGGCTAACTCCACCCTTCTGCAGCCTCCTATTGAAGCCACCAACATCTGGCTAACTCCACCCGTCCGCAACCTCCTCCTGAAGCCAACACCATCTGTCCAACTCCTACCGTCTGCAGACGCCTCCTGACGCGACAACCATCTGGCAATCTCCACCCGTCAACAGGCTTCTCCTGAAGCCGCCACTATCTGGCTAATTCCACCCGTCAGCAGGCTTCTCCTGAAGCCACCACCATCTGGCTAACTCCACCCGTCTGCACACTTCTTCTTAAGCCACCACCATCTGGCTTACTCCACCCATCTGGAACCTCCTCCTGACGCAAACAACCTGCTGGCTAACTCCACCCGTCTGCAACCTTCTTCTTAAGCCACCACCATCTGGATAACTCCACCCATCTGGAACCTCATCCTGAAGCCACCAGCATCTGGCTAACACCACCCGTCTGCAGCCTCCTCCTGAAGCCACCACCATCTGGCTAACTCCACCCATCTGCAGCCTCCTCCTGAAGCCACCACCATCTGGCCAGCTCCACCCGTCGCAGCCTCCTCCTTAAGCCACCAACATCTGGCTAACTCCACCCATCTACAGCCTCCTCCTGAAACCACCACCATCTGAATAACTCCACCTGTCTGCAGCCTACTCCTGAAGCCACCACCTACTGGCTAACCCGACCCATCTGCAGCCTTCTCCTAGAGCCACCACCATCTGGCTAACTCCACCCGTCTGCAGCCTCCACCTGCAGCCACCAAATTTAGCCTGCATAAACAGTCCACCTCAACCTCCAGCATCTCCAACCATCCACCGTCTCCACCTGCAGTTTCTACTTTACTGACATTCTTTTTTTCTGCTCCTCTACAGGAAAAAAGATCCACCCCCACTTGCAACCACCACCATCTGTCCAACACCACCTGTCTGCAGCCTCCTCCTGAAGCCACCACCATCTGGCTAACTCCACCCATCTGCAGCCTCATCCTGAAGCTACCACCATCTCGCTAACTCCACCCGTCTCAAGCCTCCTTCTGAAGCCAACACCCTTCTGCAGCCTCCACCTGAAGCCACCAACATCTGGCCAACTCCACCCGTCTGCAACCACCTCCTGAAGCCAACACCATCTGGCCAACTCCACCTGTCTGCAGACTCCTCCTGACGCCACCAGTATCTGGTTAACTCCACCCGTCCGCAACCTCCTCCTGAAGCCAACACCATCTGTCCAACACCACCTGTCTGCAGCCTCCTCCTGAAGCCAACACGATCTGGCTTACCCCACCAATCTGCAGCCTCCTCCTAGCGCCACCACCATCTGGCTAACTCCACCCATCTGCAGCCTCATCCTTAAGCCACCATCTGGCCAACTTCACCAGTCTCCAGCCACCTCCTGAAGCCACCAACATCTGTTTTACTCCACCTGTCTGCAGCCTCCTCCTGAAGCCAACACCATCTGGCTAACTCCACCCGTCTCCACCTCCTTCTGAAGCGACCACCATCTGGGTAACTCCACCCATCTGCAGCCTCCTCCTGAAGCCACCACCATCTGGCTAACTCCACCCTTCTGCAGCCTCCTCCTGAAGCCACCAACATCTTGCCAACTCCACCCGTCCGCAACCTCCTCCTGAAGCCAACACCATCTGTCCAACTCCTACCGTCTGCAGACGCCTCCTGACGCGACAACCATCTGGCAAACTCCACCCGTCTGCAGCCTCCACCTTCAGCGACTAACATTGGCCTGCATAAACAGTCCACCTCCACCTCCAGCATCTCCAACCATCCACCGTCTCCACCTGCAGTTTCTACTTTACTGACATTTTGTTTTTTTGCCCCTTTACAGGAGAGAAGATCCACCCCCAATTGCAGCCACCACCATCTTTCCAACATCACCTGTCTGCAGCCTCCTCCTGAAGCCACCACCATCTGGCTAAGTCCACCCATCTGCAGCCTCCTCCTGAAGCCACCACCATCTGGCCAACTCCACCGCCATCTAGCTTACTCCACCAGTCTCCAGCCACCTCCTGAAGCCACCAACATCATACTAACTCCACCTGTCTGCAGCCTCCTCCTGAAGCCAACACCATCTGGCTAACTCCACCCGTCTCCACCTCCTTCTGAAGCGACCACCATCTGGCCAACTCCACCCGTCTGCACCCTTCTTCTTAAGCCACCACCATCTGGCTAACTCCACCCGTCTGCAGCCTCCTCCTAAAGCTACCACCATCTGGCTTACCCCACCCATCTGCAGCCTCCTCCTGAAGCCACCACCATCTGGCTAACTCCACCCTTCTGCAGCCTCCTCCTGAAGCCACCACCATCTGGCCAACTCCACCCATCTGCACCCTTCTTCTTAAGCCACCACCATCTGGCTAACTCCACCCGTCTGCAGCCTCCTCCTAAAGCTACCACCATCTGGCTTACCCCACCCATCTGCAGCCTCCTCCTGAAGCCACCACCATCTGGCTAACTCCACCCTTCTGCAGCCTCCTCTTGAAGCCACCAACATCTGGCTAACTCCACCCGTCCGCAACCTCCTCCTGAAGCCAACACCATCTGTCCAACTCCTACCGTCTGCAGACGCCTCCTGACGCGACAACCATCTGGCAAACTCCACCCGTCTGCAGCCTCCACCTGCAGCCACTAATATTGGCCTGCATAAACAGTCCACCTCCACCTCCAGCATCTCCAACCATCCACCGTCTCCACCTGCAGTTTCTACTTTACTGACATTTTGTTTTTCTGCCCCTTTACCGGAGAGAAGATCCACCCCCAATTGCAGCCACCACCATCTTTCCAACACCACCTCTCTGCAGCCTCCTCCTGAAGCCACCACCATCTGGCTAAGTCCACCCATCTGTAGCCTCCTCCTGAAGCCACCACCATCTGGCCAACTCCACCCGTTGCAGCCTCCTCCTGAAGCCACCATCATTTGGCCAACTCCACCCACTGCAGCCTCTTCCTGAAGCCACCACCATCTGGCTAACTCCACCCATCTGCAGCCTCCTGCTGAAGCCACCACCATCTGGCTAACTCCATCCGCCTGCAGCCACCTCCTGAAGCCACGACCATCTGGCTAACTCCACCACTCTACAACCTGCTCCTGAAGCCACCACCATCTGGCTAACTCCACCCGTCTCCAGCCTCCTTCTGAAGCCAACACCCGTCTGCAGCCTCCTCCTGAAGCCACCACCATCTGGCTAACTTCACCCGTCTGCAGCCTCCTCCTGAAGCCACCAACATCTGGCCAACTCCACCTGTCTGCAACCTCCTCCTGATGCCACCACCATCTGGCTAACTCCACCTGTCTGCAACCTCCTCCTGAAGCCACCACAATCTGGCTAACTCCACCCGTCTGCAACCTTCTTCTTAAGCCACCACCATCTGGCTATCTCCACCCGTCAACAGGCTTCTCCTGAAGCCACCACTATCTGGCTAATTCCACCCGTCAGCAGACTTCTCCTGAAGCCACCACCATCTGGCTAACTCCACCCGTCTGCACACTTCTTCCTAAGCCACCACCATCTGGCTTACTCCACCCATCTGGAACCTCCTCCTGACGCAAACAACCTGCTGGCTAACTCCACCCGTCTGCAACCTTCTTCTTAAGCCACCACCATCTGGATAACTCCACCCATCTGGAACCTCCTCCTGAAGCCACCAGCATCTGGCTAACACCACCCGTCTGCAGCCTCCTCCTGAAGCCACCACCATCTGGCTAACTCCACCCATCTGCAGCCTCCTCCTGAAGCCACCACCATCTGGCCAGCTCCACCCGTCGCAGCCTCCTCCTTAAGCCACCAACATCTGGCTAACTCAACCCATCTGCAACCTTCTCCTGAAGCCAATACCATCTGGCCAACTCCACCCGTCTGTAGCCTCTACCTGTGGCCAACACCACCTGTCTGCAGCCTCCTCCTGACGCGACCACCATCTGGCTAACTCCACCCGTCTGCAGCCTCCTCCTTACGCCACCACCATCTGGCCAACTCCACCCGTCTGCAGCCTCCACCTGCAGCCACCAACGTTGGCCTGCATAAACAGTCCACCTCCACCTCCAGCATCTCCAACCATCCACCGTCTCCACCTGCAGTTTATACTGTACTGACATTTTGTTTTTCTGCTCCTCTACAGGAAAGAAGATCCAGCCCCACTTGCAGCCACCACCATCTGTCCAACACCACCTGTCTGCAGCCTCCTTCCGAAGCCACCACAATCTGGCTAACTCCACCCATCTGAAGCCTCCTGCTGAAGCCACCACCATCTGGCTAACTCCATCCGTCTGCAGCCACCTCCTGAAGCCACGACCATCTGGCTAACTCCACCACTCTACAACCTGCTCCTGAAGCCACCACCATCTGGCTAACTCCACCCGTCTCCAGCCTCCTTCTGAAGCCAACACCCGTCTGCAGCCTCCTCCTGAAGCCACCACCATCTGGCTAACTTCACCCGTCTGCAGCCTCCTCCTGAAGCCACCAACATCTGGCCAACTCCACCTGTCTGCAACCTCCTCCTGAAGCCACCACCATCTGGCTAACTCCACCTGTCTGCAACCTCCTCCTGAAGCCACCACCATCTGGCTAACTCCACCTGTCTGCAACCTCCTCCTGAAGCCACCACCATCTGGCTAACTCACCCGTCTGCAACCTTCTTCTTAAGCCACCACCATCTGGCTATCTCCACCCGTCAACAGGCTTCTCCTGAAGCCACCACTATCTGGCTAATTCCACCCGTCAGCAGGCTTCTCCTGAAGCCACCACCATCTGGCTAACTCCACCCGTCTGCACACTTCTTCCTAAGCCACCACCATCTGGCTTACTCCACCCATCTGGAACCTCCTCCTGACGCAAACAACCTGCTGGCTAACTCCACCCGTCTGCAACCTTCTTCTTAAGCCACCACCATCTGGCTAACACCACCCGTCTGCAGCCTCCTCCTGAAGCCACCACCATCTGGCTAACTCCACCCATCTGCAGCCTCCTCCTGAAGCCACCACCATCTGGCCAGCTCCACCCGTCGCAGCCTCCTCCTTAAGCCACCAACATCTGGCTAACTCCACCCATCTACAGCCTCCTCCTGAAGCCACCACCATCTGGCTAACTCCACCCATCTGCAGCCTCCTCCTGAAGCCACCACCATCTGGCCAGCTCCACCCGTCGCAGCCTCCTCCTTAAGCCACTAACATCTGGCCAACTCCGCCTGTCTGCAACCTCCTCCTGAAGCCACCACCATCTGGCCAACTCCACCCGTCTGCAGACTCATCCACCACCCACCCTCTCAGCCTCCTCCTAAGCCACCACCATCTGGCCAACTCCCACCCGTCTGCAGCCTCCTCCTAAGCCACCACCATCTGGCCAACTCCACCCGTCTGCAACCTCCTCCTGAAGCCACCACCATCTGGCCAACTCCACCCATCTGCAGCCTCCTCCTGAAGCCACCACCATCTGGCCAACTCCACCCGTCTGCAACCTCCTCCTGAAGCCACCACCATCTGGCCAACTCCCACCCGTCTGCAACCTCCTCCTAAAGCCACCACCATCTGGCTAACTCCACCCGTCTCCAACCTCCTCCTGAAGCCACCACCATCTGGCTAACTCCACCCGTCTGCCGCCTCCTCCTGAAGCCACCACCATCTGGCCAACTCCACCCGTCTGCACACTTCTTCCTAAGCCACCACCATCTGGCTACTCCACCCATCTACCTCCTCCTAAGCCAACAACCTCTGGCTAACTCCACCCCGCCTGCAACCTCCTCCTGAAGCCACCACCATCTGGCCAACTCCACCCATCTGCAACCTCCTCCTGAAGCCACCACCATCTGGCTAACACCACCCGTCTGCAGCCTCCTCCTGAAGCCACCACCATCTGGCTAACTCCACCCATCTGCAGCCTCCTCCTGAAGCCACCACCATCTGGCCAGCTCCACCCGTCTGTAGCCTCCTCCTAAGCCACCAACATCTGGCTAACTCCACCCATCTACAGCCTCCTCCTAAACCACCACCATCTGGCCAACTCCACCCTCTACCTCACCCCCACCAACACCACCTTCTGCAGCCTCCTCCCTGAAGCCACCACCATCTGGCCTACACCACCCGTCTGCAGCCTCCTCCTTACGCCACCACCATCTGGCCAACTCCACCCGTCTGCAGCCTCCTCCTGAAGCCACCAACATCTGGCCAACTCCACCCGTCTGCAACCTCCTCCTGAAGCCACCACCATCTGGCTAACTCCACCTGTCTGCAGCCTCCTCCTGAAGCCAGCACCATCTGGCTAACTCCACCCGTCTGCAACCTTCTCCTTAAGCCACCACCATCTGCACTCCACCCTCCCCCCTAACCACCATCTCCCCCCCCCCCCCTAACCAACCCCGTCTGCAGCCTCCTCCTGAAGCCACCACCATCTGGCTAACTCCACCCGTCTGCAGCCTCCTCCTGAAGCCACCAACCATCTGGCCAACTCCGCCCATCTGCAACCTCCTCCTGAAGCCACCACCATCTGGCCAACTCCACCCGTCTGCAGACTCATCCTGAAGCCACCACCATCTGGCTAACTCAACCCATCTGCAACCTTCTCCTGAAGCCAATACCATCTGGCCAACTCCACCCGTCTGTAGCCTCTACCTGCTGGCCAACACCACCTGTCTGCAGCCTCCTCCTGACGCGACCACCATCTGGCTAACTCCACCCATCTGCAGCCTCCTCCTTACGCCACCACCATCTGGCCAACACCACCCTCTCAGCCTCCTCCTGAAGCCACCACCATCTAGCTAACTCCACCAGTCTCCAGCCTCCTCCTGAAGCCACCAACATCTGGCTAACTCCACCCGCCTGCAACCTCCTCCTGAAGCCACCACCATCTGGCTAACTCCACCCATCTCCACCTCCCCCCTGAAGCCACCACCATCTGGCCAACTCCCACCCATCTGCAGCCTCCTCCCTGAAGCCACCACCATCTGGCTAACTCCACCCGTCTGCAACCTCCTTCTGAAGCCACCACCATCTGGCTACACTCCACCCTCAACAGCCTCCTCCTGAAGCCACCACCATCTCAACTCCACCCGTCTCCCGCCTCCTTCTAACCAACACACCCATCTGCAGCCTCCTCCTGAAGCCACCACCATCTGGCCAACTCCACCCTCTGCACCCTCCTCCTAAGCCACCACCATCTGGCTAACTCCACCCTCTGCAGCCTCCTCCTAAAGCCACCACCATCTGCCAACCCCACCCATCTGCAGCCTCCTCCTGAAGCCACCACCATCTGGCCAACTCCACCCTTCTGCAGCCTCCTCCTGAAGCCACCACCATCTGGCTAACTCCACCCGTCCGCAACCTCCTCCCTGAAGCCACCACCATCTGGCCAACTCCTACCTCTGCAGACCCCCTCCTAGCCACCAACCATCTGGCAAACTCCACCCGTCTACAACCTCCTCCTGCAGCCACCACATCCCCACCCTCGCCCTCCTACCACCACCATCTGCACTCCACCCGTCTCACCCCCCCCCCCCCCCCCCCCCAACACCCCCCCCCCTCTCAACCTCTCTCTAACCACCACCATCTGCAACTCCACCCTCTCAACCTCCTCCTAAGCCACCACCATCTGCCAACACCACCCTCTGCAGCCTCCTCCTAAGCCACCACCATCTGGCTAACTCCCACCCATCTGCAGCCTCCTCCTAAGCCACCACCATCTGGCCACTCCACCCTCTGCAGCCTCCTCCTAAGCCACCACCATCTGGCTAACTCCACCCATCTGCAGCCTCCTCCTAAACCACCACCATCTGCTAACTCCACCCGTCTGCACCTCCTCCTGAAGCCACCACCATCTGGCCAACCCACCCATCTGCAGCCTCCTCCTGAAGCCACCACCATCTGGCTAACTCCACCCGTCTGCAGCCTCCTCCTAAGCCACCACCATCCTGCATAACTCCCACCTCCCCCCTCTCCCCTCCCCTCTCCCCTCACCCCATCCTCCCCCGAAAAAATCCACCCCCCTCCCACCCCCCCACACCACCTGTCTGCAGCCTCCTCCTAAGCCACCACCATCTGGCCAACTCCACCCTCTCACCTCATCCTAGCCACCACCATCTCGCCAACTCCACCCCCCCCCCCCACCCCTCTCACCTCCCCTAACCACCACCATCTGGCCAACTCCACCCGTCTCAACCTCCTCCTACCACCCCATCTGCCAACCCACCCTCTCAGCCTCCTCCTACCCACCACCATCTGGCCAACTCCACCCGTCCGCAACCTCCTCCTGAAGCCAACACCATCTGTCCAACACCACCTGTCTGCAGCCTCCTCCTGAAGCCAACACGATCTGGCTTACCCCACCAATCTGCAGCCTCCTCCTAGCGCCACCACCATCTGGCTAACTCCACCCATCTGCAGCCTCATCCTTAAGCCACCATCTGGCCAACTTCACCAGTCTCCAGCCACCTCCTGAAGCCACCAACATCTGTTTTACTCCACCTGTCTGCAGCCTCCTCCTGAAGCCAACACCATCTGGCTAACTCCACCCGTCTCCACCTCCTTCTGAAGCGACCACCATCTGTCTAACTCCACCCATCTGCAGCCTCCTCCTGAAGCCACCACCATCTGGCTAACTCCACCCTTCTGCAGCCTCCTCCTGAAGCCACCAACATCTTGCCAACTCCACCCGTCCGCAACCTCCTCCTGAAGCCAACACCATCTGTCCAACTCCTACCGTCTGCAGACGCCTCCTGACGCGACAACCATCTGGCAAACTCCACCCGTCTGCAGCCTCCACCTTCAGCGACTAACATTGGCCTGCATAAACAGTCCACCTCCACCTCCAGCATCTCCAACCATCCACCGTCTCCACCTGCAGTTTCTACTTTACTGACATTTTGTTTTTTTGCCCCTTTACAGGAGAGAAGATCCACCCCCAATTGCAGCCACCACCATCTTTCCAACACCACCTGTCTGCAGCCTCCTCCTGAAGCCACCACCATCTGGCTAAGTCCACCCATCTGCAGCCTCCTCCTGAAGCCACCACCATCTGGCCAACTCCACCGCCATCTAGCTTACTCCACCAGTCTCCAGCCACCTCCTGAAGCCACCAACATCTGACTAACTCCACCTGTCTGCAGCCTCCTCCTGAAGCCAACACCATCTGGCTAACTCCACCCGTCTCCACCTCCTTCTGAAGCGACCACCATCTGGCCAACTCCACCCGTCTGCACCCTTCTTCTTAAGCCACCACCATCTGGCTAACTCCACCCGTCTGCAGCCTCCTCCTAAAGCTACCACCATCTGGCTTACCCCACCCATCTGCAGCCTCCTCCTGAAGCCACCACCATCTGGCTAACTCCACCCTTCTGCAGCCTCCTCCTGAAGCCACCGACATCTGGCCAACTCCACCCATCTGCAGCCTTCTCCTGAAGCCACCACCATCTGGCTAACTCCACCCGTCTGCAGCCTCCTCCTAAAGCTACCACCATCTGGCTTACCCCACCCATCTGCAGCCTCCTCCTGAAGCCACCACCATCTGGCTAACTCCACCCTTCTGCAGCCTCCTCTTGAAGCCACCAACATCTGGCTAACTCCACCCGTCCGCAACCTCCTCCTGAAGCCAACACCATCTGTCCAACTCCTACCGTCTGCAGACGCCTCCTGACGCGACAACCATCTGGCAAACTCCACCCGTCTGCAGCCTCCACCTGCAGCCACTAATATTGGCCTGCATAAACAGTCCACCTCCACCTCCAGCATCTCCAACCATCCACCGTCTCCACCTGCAGTTTCTACTATACTGACATTTTGTTTTTCTGCCCCTTTACCGGAGAGAAGATCCACCCCCAATTGCAGCCACCACCATCTTTCCAACACCACCTCTCTGCAGCCTCCTCCTAAGCCACCACCATCTGGCCAACTCCACCCATCTGCAGCCTCCTCCTGAAGCCACCACCATCTGGCCAACTCCACCCGTCTCAGCCTCCTCCTAAGCCACCACCATCTCGCCAACTCCACCCACTGCAGCCTCCTCCTGAAGCCACCACCATCTGGCTAACTCCACCCATCTGCAGCCTCCTGCTGAAGCCACCACCATCTGGCTAACTCCATCCGCCTGCAGCCACCTCCTGAAGCCACCACCATCTGGCTAACTCCACCACTCTACAACCTGCTCCTGAAGCCACCACCATCTGGCTAACTCCACCCGTCTCCAGCCTCCTTCTAAGCCAACACCCGTCTGCAGCCTCCTCCTGAAGCCACCACCATCTGGCTAACTTCACCCGTCTGCAGCCTCCTCCTGAAGCCACCAACATCTGGCCAACTCCACCCGTCTGCAACCTCCTCCTGATGCCACCACCATCTGGCTAACTCCACCCGCCTGCAACCTCCTCCTGAAGCCACCACCATCTGGCCAACTCCACCCGTCTGCAACCTCCTTCTTAAGCCACCACCATCTGGCTAACTCCACCCGTCAACAGGCTCCTCCTGAAGCCACCACTATCTGGCTAATTCCACCCGTCAGCAGCCTCCTCCTGAAGCCACCACCATCTGGCTAACTCCACCCGTCTGCACACTCCTTCCTAAGCCACCACCATCTGGCTTACTCCACCCATCTGGAACCTCCTCCTGACGCCACCAACCAGCTGGCTAACTCCACCCGTCTGCAACCTCCTTCTTAAGCCACCACCATCTGGATAACTCCACCCATCTGGAACCTCCTCCTGAAGCCACCAGCATCTGGCTAACACCACCCATCTGCAGCCTCCTCCTGAAGCCACCACCATCTGGCTAACTCCACCCATCTGCAGCCTCCTCCTGAAGCCACCACCATCTGGCCAGCTCCACCCGTCGCAGCCTCCTCCTTAAGCCACCAACATCTGGCTAACTCAACCCATCTGCAACCTCCTCCTGAAGCCACCACCATCTGGCCAACTCCACCCGTCTGCAGCCTCCTACCTGTGGCCAACACCACCACTCCCCTCTGCACACCTCCTCCTGAAGCCAACCACCATCTGGCCAACTCCACCCGTCTGCAGCCTCCTCCTTACGCCACCACCATCTGGCCAACTCCACCCGTCTGCAGCCTCCACCTGCAGCCACCACGTTGGCCTGCATAAACAGTCCACCTCCACCTCCAGCATCTCCAACCATCCACCGTCTCCACCTCAGTTTATACTACTACATTTTTTTTCTCTCCTCTCGAGATCCACCCCCACTTCAGCCACCACCATCTGTCCAACACCACCCGTCTGCAGCCTCCTCCCGAAGCCACCACCATCTGGCCAACTCCACCCATCTGCAGCCTCCTCCTGAAGCCACCACCATCTGGCCAACTCCACCCGTCTGCAGCCGCCTCCTGAAGCCACCACCATCTGGCTAACTCCACCCCTCTCAACCTCTCCTGAAGCCACCACCATCTGCTAACTCCACCCCTCCTCCAGCCTCCTTCTCAAGCCAACACCCGTCTGCAGCCTCCTCCTGAAGCCACCACCATCTGGCCAACTTCACCCGTCTGCAGCCTCCTCCTGAAGCCACCAACATCTGGCCAACTCCACCTGTCTGCAACCTCCTCCTGAAGCCACCACCATCTGGCTAACTCCACCCGTCTGCAGCCTCCTCCTGAAGCCACCACCATCTGGCTAACTCCACCTGTCTGCAACCTCCTCCTGAAGCCAGCACCATCTGGCTAACTCCACCCGTCTGCAACCTTCTTCTTAAGCCACCACCATCTGGCTATCTCCACCCGTCAACAGGCTTCTCCTGAAGCCACCACTATCTGGCTAACTCCACCCGTCAGCAGGCTTCTCCTGAAGCCACCACCATCTGGCTAACTCCACCCGTCTGCACCTCCTTCCTGAAGCCACCACCATCTGGCTAACTCCACCCATCTGGAACCTCCTCCTGAAGCCAACAACCATCTGGCTAACTCCACCCGTCTGCAACCTTCTTCTTAAGCCACCACCATCTGGCTAACACCACCCGTCTGCAGCCTCCTCCTGAAGCCACCACCATCTGGCTAACTCCACCCATCTGCAGCCTCCTCCTGAAGCCACCACCATCTGGCCAACTCCACCCGTCGCAGCCTCCTCCTTAAGCCACCACCATCTGGCTAACTCCACCCATCTGCAGCCTCGTCCTGAAGCCACCACCATCTGGCTAACTCCACCTGTCTGCAGTCTTCTCCTGAAGCCACCACCATCTGGCCATCTTCACCCATCTGCAGCCTCCTTCTGAAGCCACCAACATCTGGCCAACTCCAACCCTCTGCAACCTCCTCCTGAAGCCACCACCATCTGGCCAACTCCACCCATCTGCAGACTCATCCTGAAGCCACCACCATCTGGCTAACTCCACCCATCTGCAACCTTCCTCCTGAAGCCAACACCATCTGGCCAACTCCACCCGTCTGCAGCCTCTCCACCCCCATCCAACACCACCCTCTGCAGCCTCCTCCTGAAGCCACCACCATCTGGCTAACTCCACCCGTCTGCAGCCTCCTCCTCTACGCCACCACCATCTGGCCAACTCCACCCTCCCAGCCTCCTCCTAAGCCACCACCATCTGGCCAACACCACCCATCTGCAGCCTCCTCCTAAGCCACCACCATCTGGCTAACCCCACCAATCTGCAGCCTCCTCCTGAAGCCACCACCATCTGGCTAACTCCACCCATCTGCCGCCTCCTCCTAAGCCACCACCATCTGGCCAACTCCACCCATCTCCAGCCACCTCCTAAGCCACCACCATCTGGCTCTCCACCCTCTGCAGCCTCCTCCTAAGCCACCACCATCTGGCTAACTCCACCCTCTCCACCTCCTCCTCGAAGCCACCACCATCTGGCTAACTCCACCCATCTGCCGCCTCCTCCTGAAGCCACCACCATCTGGCTAACTCCACCCATCTGCAGCCTCCTCCTGAAGCCACCAACATCTGGCCAACTCCACCCCTCCGCAACCTCCTCCTGAAGCCAACACCATCTGGCCAACTCCTACCTCTCAGACGCCTCCTACGCGACAACCATCTGGCTAACTCCACCCGTCTGCAGCCTCCACCTTCAGCCACCAACATTGGCCTGCATAAACAGTCCACCTCCACCTCCAGCATCTCCAACCACCCCCCCACCTCATTTCTCTCTCTTTTTTTTTTCCCCTCAAGACCACCCCCAATCCCCCACCATCTGTCCAACACCACCCTCTGCAGCCTCCTCCTGAAGCCACCACCATCTGGCTAACTCCACCCACCTGCAGCCTCCTCCTGAAGCCACCACCATCTGGCCAACTCCACCCCATCTACTACCCACCATCTCCACCACCTCCTAAGCCACCAACATCTACTAACTCCACCCTCTCAACCTCCTCCTAACCACCACCATCTGCCACTCCACCCTCTCCACCTCCTCCTCCCACCATCTGCCAACTCCACCCTCTCACCCTCCTCCTAGCCACCACCATCTGGCTAACTCCACCCTCTCAGCCTCCCCCTAAGCCACCACCATCTGCTTACCCCACCCATCCCAGCCTCCTCCTAACCACCACCATCTGGCCAACTCCACCCTCTCCGCCTCCTCCTAAGCCACCACCATCTGGCCAACTCCACCCATCTGCAGCCTCCTCCTGAAGCCACCACCATCTGGCTAACTCCACCCTCTCAGCCTCCTCCTAAAGCCACCACCACTGGCCAACCCCACCCATCTGCACCTCCCCTCTAACCACCACCATCTGGCCAACTCCACCCGTTGCAGCCTCCTCCTGAAGCCACGAGCATCTGGCTAACTCCACCCATCTGCAACCTTCTCGTGACGCCAACACCATCTGGCCAACTCCTACCGTCTGCAGACGCCTCCTGACGCGACAACCATCTGGCTAACTCCACCCGTCTGCAGCCTCCACCTGCAGCCACCAACATTGGCCTGCATAAATAGTCCACCTCCAGCATCTCCAACCATCCACCTCTCCACCTGCAGTCTACCTACTCATTTTGTTTTTCTGCTCCTTTACAGGAGAGAAGATCCACCCCCACTTGCAGCCACCATCTGTCCAACTCCACCTGTCAGCAGCCTCCTCGTGAAGCCACCAATATCTGGCCAACTCCACCCGTCTGCAACCTCCTCCTGAAGCCTACACCATCTGGCCAACTCCTACCGTCTGCAGACGCCTCCTGACGCGACAACCATCTGGCTAACTCCACCCATCTGCAGCCTCCACCTGCAGCCACCACCATCTGCCACACCACCCTCTGCACCTCCAGCTACTCCACCACCATCTGGCCAACTCCACCCATTGCAGCCTCCTCCTGAAGCCACAACCATCTGGCCAACTCCACCCGTTGCAGCTTCCTCCTGAAGCCACCACCACCTGGCCAACTCCACCCGTTGCAGCCTCCTCCTGAAGCCACCACCATCTGGCTAACTCCACCCGTCTGCAGCCTTCTCCTGAAGCCACCACCATCTGGCTAATCTCCACCCGTCTCCACAGGCTCCTCCTGAAGCCACCACCATCTGGCTAACCAACACCCGTCTGCAGCCTCCTCCTGAAGCCACCACCATCTGGCCAACTCCACCCGTCTGCAGCACTCCTTCCTGAAGCCACCACCATCTGGCTAACTCCACCCATCTGCAACCTCCTCCTGACGCCACCACCATCTGGCTAACTCCACCCGTCTGCAGCCTTCTCCTTAAGCCACCACCATCTGGCCAACTCCACCCATCTGCAACCTCCTCCTGAAGCCACCACCATCTGGCTAACACCACCCGTCTGCAGCCTCCTCCTGAAGCCACCACCATCTGGCCAACTCCACCCATCTGCAGCCTCCTCCTGAAGCCACCACCATCTGGCCAACTCCACCCGTCTGCAGCCTCCTCCTGCAGCCACCAACATCTGGCTAACTCAACCCATCTGCAACCTCCTCCCTCAAGCCACCACCATCTGGCCAACTCCACCCGTCTGCAGCCTCCTACCACCACCATCTGGCCAACACCACCCGTCTGCAGCCTCCTCCTGACGCCACCACCATCTGGCTAACTCCACCCGTCTGCAGCCTCCTCCTTACGCCACCACCATCTGGCCAACTCCACCCGTCTGCAGCCTCCACCTGCAGCCACCAACGATGGCCTGCATAAACAGTCCACCTCCACCTCCAGCATCTCCAACCATCCACCGTCTCCACCTGCAGTTTACACTTACTGACATTTTGTTTTTCTGCTCCTCTACAGGAAAGAAGATCCAGCCCCACTTGCAGCCACCACCATCTGTCCAACACCACCCATCTGCAGCCTCCTCCTGAAGCCACCACCATCTGGCTAACTCCACCCATCTGCAAGCCTCCTCCTGAAGCCACCACCATCTGGCTAACTCCACCCGTCTGCAGCCACCTCCTGAAGCCACCACCATCTGGCTAACTCCACCACTCTACAACCTGCTCCTGAAGCCACCACCATCTGGCTAACTCCACCCGTCTCCAGCCTCCTTCTGAAGCCACCACCCCTCTGCAGCCTCCCTCCTGAAGCCACCACCATCTGGCTAACTCCACCCGTCTGCAGCCTCCTCCTGAAGCCACCAACATCTGGCCAACTCCACCTCTCTGCAACCTCCTCCTGAAGCCACCACCATCTGGCTAACTCCACCCGTCTGCAACCTCCTCCTGAAGCCACCACCATCTGGCTAACTCCACCCGTCTGCAACCTCCTCCTGAAGCCACCACCATCTGGCCAACTCCACCCGTCTGCAGCCTCCTCCTGAAGCCACCACCATCTGGCTAACTCCACCCATCAACAGCCTCCTCCTGAAGCCACCACCATCTGGCTAACTCCACCCGTCTGCAGGCTCCTCCCCCTTAAGCCAACAACATCTGGCTAAAGCCACCCGTCTCCAGCCTCCTTCTGAAGCCACCACCATCTGGCTAACTCCACCCATCTGCGTCCTTCTCCTGAAGCCAACAACATCTGGCAAACTCCACCCGTTTGCAACCTCCTCATGAAGCCACCACCATCTGGATAACTACACCCGTCTGAAGCCTCCTCCTAAAGCCACCACCATCTGGCTAACTCCACCCATCTGCAGCCTCCTCCTGAAGCCACCACCATCTGGCCAACTCCACCCGTCGCAGCCTCCTCCTTAAGCCACCAACATCTGGCTAACTCCACCCATCTACAGCCTCCTCCTGAAGCCACCACCATCTGGCTAACTCCACCCATCTGCAGCCTCCTCCTGAAGCCACCACCATCTGGCCAACTCCACCCGTCTGCAGCCTCCTCCTGAAGCCACCAACATCTGGCCAACTCCGCCTGTCTGCAACCTCCTCCTGAAGCCACCACCATCTGGCCAACTCCACCCGTCTGCAGACTCATCCTGAAGCCACCACCATCTGGCTAACTCAACCCATCTGCAACCTTCTCCTGAAGCCAATACCATCTGGCCAACTCCACCCGTCTGTAGCCTCTACCTGCAGCCAACACCACCTGTCTGCAGCCTCCTCCTGACGCGACCACCATCTGGCTAACTCCACCCGTCTGCAGCCTCCTCCTTACGCCACCACCATCTGGCCAACTCCACCCGTCTGCAGCCTCCACCTGCAGCCACCAACGTTGGCCTGCATAAACAGTCCACCTCCACCTCCAGCATCTCCAACCATCCACCGTCTCCACCTGCAGTTTATACTGTACTGACATTTTGTTTTTCTGCTCCTCTACAGGAAAGAAGATCCAGCCCCACTTGCAGCCACCACCATCTGTCCAACACCACCTGTCTGCAGCCTCCTCCCGAAGCCACCACCATCTAGCTAACTCCATCCGTCTGCAGCCACCTCCTGAAGCCACGACCATCTGGCTAACTCCACCACTCTACAACCTGCTCCTGAAGCCACCACCATCTGGCTAACTCCACCCGTCTCCAGCCTCCTTCTGAAGCCAACACCCGTCTGCAGCCTCCTCCTGAAGCCACCACCATCTGGCTAACTTCACCCGTCTGCAGCCTCCTCCTGAAGCCACCAACATCTGGCCAACTCCACCTGTCTGCAACCTCCTCCTGAAGCCACCACCATCTGGCTAACTCCACCTATCTGCAACCTCCTCCTGAAGCCACCACCATCTGGCTAACTCCACCTGTCTGCAACCTCCTCCTGAAGCCACCACCATCTGGCTAACTCCACCCGTCTGCAACCTTCTTCTTAAGCCACCACCATCTGGCTATCTCCACCCGTCAACAGGCTTCTCCTGAAGCCACCACTATCTGGCTAATTCCACCCGTCAGCAGGCTTCTCCTGAAGCCACCACCATCTGGCTAACTCCACCCGTCTGCACACTTCTTCTTAAGCCACCACCATCTGGCTTACTCCACCCATCTGGAACCTCCTCCTGACGCAAACAACCTGCTGGCTAACTCCACCCGTCTGCAACCTTCTTCTTAAGCCACCACCATCTGGATAACTCCACCCATCTGGAACCTCCTCCTGAAGCCACCAGCATCTGGCTAACACCACCCGTCTGCAGCCTCCTCCTGAAGCCACCACCATCTGGCTAACTCCACCCGTCTGCAGCCTCCTCCTGAAGCCACCACCATCTGGCTAACTCCACCCGTCGCAGCCTCCTCCTTAAGCCACCAACATCTGGCTAACTCCACCCATCTACAGCCTCCTCCTGAAGCCACCACCATCTGGCTAACTCCACCCGTCTGCAGCCTCCTCCTGAAGCCACCACCATCTGGCCAACACCACCCATCTGCAGCCTCCTCCTGAAGCCACCACCATCTGGCCTAACTCCACCCGTCTGCAGCCTCCTCCTGACGCCACCACCATCTGGCCAACTCCACCCGTCTGCAGCCTCCTCCTGAAGCCACCACCATCTGGCCAACTCCACCCGTCTGCAACCTCCTCCTGAAGCCACCACCATCTGGCTAACTCCACCCGTCTGCAACCTCCTCCTGAAGCCACCACCATCTGGCTAACTCCACCCGTCTGCAGCCTCCTCCTGAAGCCACCACCATCTGGCTAACTCCACCCATCTGCAGCCTCCTCCTGAAGCCACCACCATCTGGCTAACTCCACCCGTCTCCAGCCTCCTTCTGAAGCCAACACCCGTCTGCAGCCTCCTCCTGAAGCCACCACCATCTGGCTAACTCCACCCGTCTGCAGCCTCCTCCTGAAGCCACCAACATCTGGCCAACTCCACCCGTCTGCAACCTCCTCCTGAAGCCACCACCATCTGGCCAACTCCACCCGTCTGCAGCCTCCTCCTGAAGCCACCACCATCTGGCTAACTCCACCCGTCTGCAGCCTCCTCCTGAAGCCACCACCATCTGGCCAACTCCACCCGTCTGCAGCCTCCACCTGAGCCACCACATCTGCCAACACCACCTATCTGCAGCCTCCTCCTAAGCCACCACCATCTGGCTAACTCCACCCATCTGCAGCCTCCTCCTTAAGCCACCACCATCTGGCCAACTTCACCCGTCTGCAGCCTTCTCCTGAAGCCACCACCATCTAGCTTACTCCACCAGTCTCCAGCCACCTCCTGAAGCCACCAACATCTGACTAACTCCACCTGTCTGCAGCCTCCTCCTGAAGCCAACACCATCTGGCTAACTCCACCCGTCTCCACCTCCTTCTGAAGCGACCACCATCTGGCTAACTCCACCCATCTGCAGCCTTCTCCTGAAGCCACCACCATCTGGCTAACTCCACCCGTCTGCAACCTTCTTCTTAAGCCACCACCATCTGGCTATCTCCACCCGTCAGCAGGCTTCTCCTGAAGCCACCACTATCTGGCTAATTCCACCCGTCTCCAGCCTCCTTCTGAAGCCAACACCCATCTGCAGCCTCCTCCTGAAGCCACCACCATCTGGCCAACTCCACCCGTCTGCACCCTTCTTCTTAAGCCACCACCATCTGGCTAACTCCACCCGTCTGCAGCCTCCTCCTAAAGCTACCACCATCTGGCTTACCCCACCCATCTGCAGCCTCCTCCTGAAGCCACCACCATCTGGCTAACTCCACCCTTCTGCAGCCTCCTCCTTGAAGCCACCAACATCTGGCTAACTCCACCCGTCCGCAACCTCCTCCTGAAGCCAACACCATCTGTCCAACTCCTACCGTCTGCAGACGCCTCCTGACGCGACAACCATCTGGCAAACTCCACCCGTCTGCAGCCTCCACCTGCAGCCACTAACATTGGCCTGCATAAACAGTCCACCTCCACCTCCAGCATCTCCAACCATCCACCGTCTCCACCTGCAGTTTCTACTTTACTGACATTTTGTTTTTCTGCCCCTTTACAGGAGAGAAGATCCACCCCCAATTGCAGCCACCACCATCTTTCCAACACCACCTGTCTGCAGCCTCCTCCTGAAGCCACCACCATCTGGCCAACTCCACCCGTTGCAGCCTCCTCCTGAAGCCACCATCATTTGGCCAACTCCACCCGTTGCAGCCTCCTCCTGAAGCCACCACCATCTGGCTAATTCCACCCGTCAACAACCATCTCCTGAAGCCACCACCATCTGGCTAACTCCACCACTCTACAACCTCCTCCTGAAGCCACCACCATCTCGCTAACTCCACCCGTCTCAAGCCTCCTTTCGAAGCCAACACCCGTCTGCAACCTCCTCCTGAAGCCACCACCATTTGGCCAACTCCACCCGTTGCAGCCTCCTCCTGAAGCCACCACCATCTGGCTAATTCCACCCGTCAACAGCCATCTCCTTAAGCCACCACCATCTGGCTAACTCCACCACTCTACAACCTCCTCCTGAAGCCACCACCATCTCGCTAACTCCACCCGTCTCAAGCCTCCTTTCGAAGCCAACACCATCTGGCAAACTCCACCTGTCTGCAGACTCCTCCTGACGCCACCAGTATCTGGTTAACTCCACCCATCTGCAGCCTCATCCTGGCGCCACCACCATCTGGTTAACTCCACCTGTCTTCAGTCTTCTCCTGAAGCCACCACCATCTGGCCATCTTCATCCGTTTGCAGCCTCCTTTTAAAGTCACAGCCATCTGGCTAACTCCACCCATCTGCAGCCTCCTTCTGAAAACACCAACATCTGGCAGACTCCAGCCCGTCTAAAAACCTCTACCTGAAGCCACCACCATCTGGCCAACTCCACCCATCTGCAACCTCCTCCTGAAGCTAACACCATCTGGCCAACTCCACCCGTCTGAAGCCTCCTCTTAAAGTCACCGCCATCTGGCTAACTCCACCCATCTGCAGCCTCCTCCTGAAGCCACCAACATCTGGCCAACTCCACCCCGTCTGCAGCCTCTACCTGAAGCCACCACCATCTGGCCAACTCCACCCGTCTGCAGACTCGTTCTGAAGCCTACACCATCTGGCCAACTCCACCCGTCTGCAGACGCCTCCTGACGCGACCACCATCTGGCTTACTCCACCTGTCTGCAGCCTCCTCCTTACGCCACCACCATCTGGCCAACTCCACCCGTCTGCAGCCTCCACCTGCAGCCACCAACGTTGGCCTGCATAAACAGTCCATCTCCGCCTCCAGCATCTCCAACCATCCACCGTCTCCACCTGCAGTTTCTACTGTATTGACATTTTGTTTTTCTGCTCCTCTACAGGAAAGAAGATCCAGCCCCACTTGCAGCCACCACCATCTGTCCAACACCACCTGTCTGCAGCCTCCTCCTGAAGCCACCACCATCTGGCTAACTCCACCCGTCTGCAGCCTCCTCCTGAAGCCACCAACATCTGGCCAACTCCACCTGTCTGCAACCTCCTCCTGAAGCCACCACCATCTGGCTAACTCCACCTGTCTGCAACCTCCTCCTGAAGCCACCACCATCTGGCTAACTCCACCCATCTGCAACCTTCTTCTTAAGCCACCACCATCTGGCTACCTCCACCCGTCAGCAGGCTTCTCCTGAAGCCACCACCATCTGGCTAACTCCACCCGTCAGCAGGCTTCTCCTGAAGACACCACCATCTGGCTAACTCCACCCATCTGCACACTTCTTCTTAAGCCACCACCATCTGACTTACTCCACCCATCTGGAACCTCCTCCTGACGCCACCACCATCTTGCTAACTCCACTTGTCTGCAACCTTCTTCTTAAGCCACCACCTTCTGGATAACTCCACCCATCTGGAACCTCCTCCTGAAGCCACCAGCATCATGCTAACTCCAACCGTCTGCAACCTCCTCCTGAAGCCACCACCATCTGGCTAACTCCACCCGTCTGCAACCTTCTTCTTAAGCCACCACCATCTGGCAATCTCCACCCGTCAACAGGCTTCTCCTGAAGCCGCCACTATCTGGCTAATTCCACCCGTCAGCAGGCTTCTCCTGAAGCCACCACCATCTGGCTAACTCCACCCGTCTGCACACTTCTTCTTAAGCCACCACCATCTGGCTTACTCCACCCATCTGGAACCTCCTCCTGACGCAAACAACCTGCTGGCTAACTCCACCCGTCTGCAACCTTCTTCTTAAGCCACCACCATCTGGATAACTCCACCCATCTGGAACCTCATCCTGAAGCCACCAGCATCTGGCTAACACCACCCGTCTGCAGCCTCCTCCTGAAGCCACCACCATCTGGCTAACTCCACCCATCTGCAGCCTCCTCCTGAAGCCACCACCATCTGGCCAGCTCCACCCGTCGCAGCCTCCTCCTTAAGCCACCAACATCTGGCTAACTCCACCCATCTACAGCCTCCTCCTGAAACCACCACCATCTGAATAACTCCACCTGTCTGCAGCCTACTCCTGAAGCCACCACCTACTGGCTAACCCCACCCATCTGCAGCCTTCTCCTAGAGCCACCACCATCTGGCTAACTCCACCCGTCTGCAGCCTCCACCTGCAGCCACCAAATTTAGCCTGCATAAACAGTCCACCTCAACCTCCAGCATCTCCAACCATCCACCGTCTCCACCTGCAGTTTCTACTTTACTGACATTCTTTTTTTCTGCTCCTCTACAGGAAAAAAGATCCACCCCCACTTGCAACCACCACCATCTGTCCAACACCACCTGTCTGCAGCCTCCTCCTGAAGCCACCACCATCTGGCTAACTCCACCCATCTGCAGCCTCATCCTGAAGCTACCACCATCTCGCTAACTCCACCCGTCTCAAGCCTCCTTCTGAAGCCAACACCCTTCTGCAGCCTCCACCTGAAGCCACCAACATCTGGCCAACTCCACCCGTCTGCAACCACCTCCTGAAGCCAACACCATCTGGCCAACTCCACCTGTCTGCAGACTCCTCCTGACGCCACCAGTATCTGGTTAACTCCACCCGTCCGCAACCTCCTCCTGAAGCCAACACCATCTGTCCAACACCACCTGTCTGCAGCCTCCTCCTGAAGCCACCACCATCTGGCTTACCCCACCAATCTGCAGCCTCCTCCTAGCGCCACCACCATCTGGCTAACTCCACCCATCTGCAGCCTCATCCTTAAGCCACCATCTGGCCAACTTCACCCGTTGCAGCCTCCTCCTGAAGCCACCGCCATCTAGCTTACTCCACCAGTCTCCAGCCACCTCCTGAAGCCACCAACATCTGTCTAACTCCACCTGTCTGCAGCCTCCTCCTGAAGCCAACACCATCTGGCTAACTCCACCCGTCTCCACCTCCTTCTGAAGCGACCACCATCTGGCTAACTCCACCCATCTGCAGCCTCCTCCTGAAGCCACCACCATCTGGCTAACTCCACCCTTCTGCAGCCTCCTCCTGAAGCCACCAACATCTTGCCAACTCCACCCGTCCGCAACCTCCTCCTGAAGCCAACACCATCTGTCCAACTCCTACCGTCTGCAGACGCCTCCTGACGCGACAACCATCTGGCAAACTCCACCCGTCTGCAGCCTCCACCTTCAGCGACAACATTGGCCTGCATAAACAGTCCACCTCCACCTCCAGCATCTCCAACCATCCACCTCTCCACCTCTTTCTACTTACTCTTTTTTTTTTCCCCACACCACCCCCATTCAGCCACCACCATCTTTCCAACACCACCTGTCTGCAGCCTCCTCCTAAGCCACCACCATCTGGCTAACTCCACCCATCTGCAGCCTCCTCCTGAAGCCACCACCATCTGCCAACTCCACCCCATCTAGCTTACTCCACCAGTCTCCAGCCACCTCCTGAAGCCACCAACATCTGACTAACTCCACCTGTCTGCAGCCTCCTCCTGAAGCCAACACCATCTGGCTAACTCCACCCGTCTGCACCTCCTCCTGAAGCGACCACCATCTGGCCAACTCCACCCGTCTGCAGCCTTCTTCTGAAGCCACCACCATCTGGCTAACTCCACCCGTCTGCAGCCTTCTCCTGAAGCCACCACCATCTGGCTAACTCCACCCATCTGCAGCCTCCTCCTGAAGCCACCACCATCTGGCTAACTCCACCCCTTCTGCAGCCTCCTCCTGAAGCCACCACCATCTGGCCAACTCCACCCGTCTGCACCCTTCTTCTTAAGCCACCACCATCTGGCTAACTCCACCCGTCTGCAGCCTCCTCCTAAAGCTACCACCATCTGGCTTACCCCACCCATCTGCAGCCTCCTCCTGAAGCCACCACCATCTGGCTAACTCCACCCTTCTGCAGCCTCCTCCTGAAGCCACCAACATCTGGCTAACTCCACCCGTCCGCAACCTCCTCCTGAAGCCAACACCATCTGTCCAACTCCTACCGTCTGCAGACGCCTCCTGACGCGACAACCATCTGGCAAACTCCACCCGTCTGCAGCCTCCACCTGCAGCCACTAATATTGGCCTGCATAAACAGTCCACCTCCACCTCCAGCATCTCCAACCATCCACCGTCTCCACCTGCAGTTTCTACTTTACTGACATTTTGTTTTTCTGCCCCTTTACAGGAGAGAAGATCCACCCCCAATTGCAGCCACCACCATCTTTCCAACACCACCTGTCTGCAGCCTCCTCCTGAAGCCACCACCATCTGGCTAAGTCCACCCATCTGTAGCCTCCTCCTGAAGCCACCACCATCTGGCCAACTCCACCCGTTGCAGCCTCCTCCTGAAGCCACCATCATTTGGCCAACTCCACCCATTGCAGCCTCCTCCTGAAGCCACCACCATCTGGCTAACTCCACCCATCTGCAGCCTCCTGCTGAAGCCACCACCATCTGGCTAACTCCATCCGCCTGCAGCCACCTCCTGAAGCCACGACCATCTGGCTAACTCCACCACTCTACAACCTGCTCCTGAAGCCACCACCATCTGGCTAACTCCACCCGTCTCCAGCCTCCTTCTGAAGCCAACACCCGTCTGCAGCCTCCTCCTGAAGCCACCACCATCTGGCTAACTTCACCCGTCTGCAGCCTCCTCCTGAAGCCACCAACATCTGGCCAACTCCACCTGTCTGCAACCTCCTCCTGAAGCCACCACCATCTGGCTAACTCCACCTGTCTGCAACCTCCTCCTGAAGCCACCACCATCTGGCTAACTCCACCCGTCTGCAACCTTCTTCTTAAGCCACCACCATCTGGCTATCTCCACCCGTCAGCAGGCTTCTCCTGAAGCCACCACTATCTGGCTAATTCCACCCGTCAGCAGGCTTCTCCTGAAGCCACCACCATCTGGCTAACTCCACCCGTCTGCACACTTCTTCTTAAGCCACCACCATCTGGCTTACTCCACCCATCTGGAACCTCCTCCTGACGCAAACAACCTGCTGGCTAACTCCACCCGTCTGCAACCTTCTTCTTAAGCCACCACCATCTGGATAACTCCACCCATCTGGAACCTCCTCCTGAAGCCACCAGCATCTGGCTAACACCACCCGTCTGCAGCCTCCTCCTGAAGCCACCACCATCTGGCTAACCCGACCCATCTGCAGCCTCCTCCTAGCGCCACCACCATCTGGCTAACGCCACCCGTCGCAGCCTCCTCCTGAAGCCACCAAAATCTGGCTAACTCCACCCATCTACAACCTCCTCCTAAACCACCACCATCTGGCCAACTCCACCCGTCTCACCTCTACCCACCACCAACACCACCTTCTCAGCCTCCTCCTACGCCACCACCATCTGGCCTACTCCACCCGTCTGCAGCCTCCTCCTTAAGCCACCACCATCTGGCCAACTCCACCCGTCTGCAGCCTCCTCCTGAAACCACCACCATCTGGCCAACTCCACCCGTCTCCAGCCTCCTTCTGAAGCCACCACCATCTGGCTAACTCCACCCATCTGCAGCTTCCTCCTGAAGCCACCACCATCTGGCTAACTCCACCCGTCTGCAACCTTCTCCTTAAGCCACCACCATCTGGCTAACTCCACCCGTCAGCAGCCTCCTCCTGAAGCCACCACCATCTGCTAACTCCACCCGTCTCCAGCCTCCTCCTAAGCCCACCACCCCCCCCCCACCACCACCCCCACCCTCACCCCTCCTACCACCACATCTGCCCCCACCCATCTCAACCTCCTCCTAAGCCACCACCATCTGGCCAACTCCACCCTCTGCAGCCTCCTCCTAAGCCACCACCATCTGGCTAACTCCACCCATCTGCAACCTCCTCCTAAGCCACCACCATCTGGCCAACTCCACCCGTCTGCAGCCTCCACCTCGCCCCCCCCCTCCACCCCCCCCCCCCCCCCCCCCCCCCCCCCCCCCCCCCCCCCCCACACCACCCTCACCTCCTCCGCCACCACCATCTGGCCAACTCCACCCATCTGCAGCCTCCTCCTGAAGCCACCACCATCTGGCTAACTCCACCCGTCTCAGCCACCTCCTAAGCCACCACCATCTGGCTAACTCCACCACTCTACAACCTCCCCCACCACCACTGCTAACTCCACCCCTCCACCTCCTTCTAACCAACACCCCTCACCTCCTCCACCACCACCCCACTCACCCTCTCACCTCCTCCTAACCACCCATCCCACTCCACCTTCTCAGCCTCCTCCTAACCACCACCACTCAACTCCACCCTCACAACCTCCTCCTAACCACCACCATCTGGCTAACTCCACCCTCCACCTCCTCCTACCACCCCATCTGGCACTCCACCCCTCACCTTCTTCTAACCACCACCTCTGCTACTCCACCCTCCACCTCTCCTAACCACCCTCTGCACTCCACCCCACACCTCCTCCTAACCACCACCATCTGGCACCCACCCTCTCCCCTCTCCAACCACCACCACTGGCACTCCACCCTCTCCCCCCCCCCACCCCCCCCCCTCCTCCACCACCACTCTAACACCACCCTCTCAGCCTCCTCCTAAGCCACCACCATCTGGCCAACTCCACCCATCTCACCTCCTCCTAGCCACCACCATCTGGCCACTCCACCCTCGCAGCCTCCTCCTAAGCCACCAACATCTGGCTAACTCCACCCATCTCACCTCCTCCTAACCACCACCATCTGGCTAACTCCACCCATCTCAGCCTCCTCCTAAGCCACCACCATCTGGCCAACTCCACCCTCCAGCCTCCTCCTAAGCCACCAACATCTGCCAACTCCACCCTCTCAACCTCCTCCTAAGCCACCACCATCTGGCCAACTCCACCCTCTCAGACTCCTCCTAAGCCACCACCATCTGGCTAACTCCAACCCATCTGCAACCTTCTCCTAAGCCACCACCATCTGGCCAACTCCACCCTCTCACCTCCCTCACCCCCCCCCCCACCCCCCCCCCACCCTGCTAACTCCACCCTCTGCAGCCTCCTCCTTACGCCACCACCATCTGGCCAACTCCACCCGTCTGCAGCCTCCACCTGCAGCCACCAACATTGGCCTGCATAAACATCCACCTCCACCTCCAGCATCTCCAACCACCACCTCTCCACCCATAACTTTACTCATTTTTTTTTCTGCTCCTCTACAGAAAAATCCACCCCCACTTCAGCCACCACCATCTGTCCAACACCACCTGTCTGCAGCCTCCTCCTGAAGCCACCACCATCTGGCTAACTCCACCCATCTGCAGCCTCCTCCTGAAGCCACCACCATCTGGCTAACTCCACCCGTCTGCAGCCTCCTCCTGAAGCCACCACCATCTGGCTAACTCCACCCCTCTACAACCTCCTCCTGAAGCCACCACCATCTGGCTAACTCCACCCGTCTCCAGCCTCCTTCTGAAGCCAACACCCCCCCCACCCGCTGCAGCCTCCTCCTGAAGCCACCACCATCTGGCTAACTCCACCCGTCTGCAGCCTCCTCCTGAAGCCACCAACATCTGGCCAACTCCACCTGTCTGCAACCTCCTCCTGAAGCCACCACCATCTGGCCAACTCCACCCATCTGCAACCTCCTCCTGAAGCCACCACCATCTGCTAACTCCACCTGTCTGCAACCTCCTCCTGAAGCCACCACCATCTGGCTAACTCCACCCGTCTGCAACCTTCTTCTTAAGCCACCACCATCTGGCTATCTCCACCCGTCAACAGGCTTCTCCTGAAGCCACCACCATCTGGCTAATTCCACCCGTCAGCAGGCTTCTCCTGAAGCCACCACCATCTGGCTAACTCCACCCGTCTGCACACTTCTTCTTAAGCCACCACCATCTGGCTTACTCCACCCATCTGCAACCTCCTCCTGACGCAAACAACCTCTGGCTAACTCCACCCGTCTCAACCTTCTTCTTAAGCCACCACCATCTGGCTAACTCCACCCATCTGGAACCTCCTCCTGAAGCCACCAGCATCTGGCTAACACCACCCGTCTGCAGCCTCCTCCTGAAGCCACCACCATCTGGCTAACTCCACCCATCTGCAGCCTCCTCCTGAAGCCACCACCATCTGGCCAGCTCCACCCGTCGCAGCCTCCTCCTTAAGCCACCAACATCTGGCTAACTCCACCCATCTACAGCCTCCTCCTGAAACCACCACCATCTGGCCAACTCCACCCGTCTGTAGCCTCTACCCACCAGCCAACACCACCTGTCTGCAGCCTCCTCCTGACGCAACCACCATCTGGCCTACTCCACCCGTCTGCAGCCTCCTCCTTACGCCACCACCATCTGGCCAACTCCACCCGTCTGCAGCCTCGTCCTGAAGCCACCAACATCTGGCCAACTCCACCTGTCTGCAACCTCCTCCTGAAGCCACCACCATCTGGCTAACTCCACCTGTCTGCAACCTCCTCCTGAAGCCAGCACCATCTGGCTAACTCCACCCGTCTGCAACCTTCTTCTTAAGCCACCACCATCTGGCTATCTCCACCCGTCAGCAGGCTTCTCCTGAAGCCACCAATAACTGGCTAATTCCACCCGTCTCCAGCCTCCTTCTGAAGCCAACACCCGTCTGCAGCCTCCTCCTGAAGCCACCACCATCTGGCTAACTCCACCCGTCTGCAGCCTCCTCCTGAAGCCACCAACATCTGGCCAACTCCGCCTGTCTGCAACCTCCTCCTGAAGCCACCACCATCTGGCCAACTCCACCCGTCTGCAGACTCATCCTGAAGCCACCACCATCTGGCTAACTCAACCCATCTGCAACCTTCTCCTGAAGCCAATACCATCTGGCCAACTCCACCCGTCTGTAGCCTCTACCTGCAGCCAACACCACCTGTCTGCAGCCTCCTCCTGACGCGACCACCATCTGGCTAACTCCACCCGTCTGCAGCCTCCTCCTTACGCCACCACCATCTGGCCAACTCCACCCGTCTGCAGCCTCCACCTGCAGCCACCAACGTTGGCCTGCATAAACAGTCCACCTCCACCTCCAGCATCTCCAACCATCCACCGTCTCCACCTGCAGTTTATACTGTACTGACATTTTGTTTTTCTGCTCCTCTACAGGAAAGAAGATCCAGCCCCACTTGCAGCCACCACCATCTGTCCAACACCACCTGTCTGCAGCCTCCTCCCGAAGCCACCACAATCTGGCTAACTCCACCCATCTGAAGCCTCCTGCTGAAGCCACCACCATCTGGCTAACTCCATCCGTCTGCAGCCACCTCCTAAGCCACGACCATCTGGCTAACTCCACCACTCTACAACCTGCTCCTAAGCCACCACCATCTGGCTAATTCCACCCGTCTCCAGCCTCCTTCTGAAGCCAACACCCGTCTGCAGCCTCCTCCTGAAGCCACCACCATCTGGCTAACTTCACCCGTCTGCAGCCTCCTCCTGAAGCCACCAACATCTGGCCAACTCCACCTGTCTGCAACCTCCTCCTGAAGCCACCAACATCTGGCTAACTCCACCTGTCTGCAACCTCCTCCTGAAGCCACCACCATCTGGCCAACTCCGCCTGTCTGCAACCTCCTCCTGAAGCCACCACCATCTGGCTAACTCCACCCGTCTGCAACCTTCTTCTTAAGCCACCACCATCTGGCTATCTCCACCCGTCAACAGGCTTCTCCTGAAGCCACCACTATCTGGCTAATTCCACCCGTCAGCAGGCTTCTCCTGAAGCCACCACCATCTGGCTAACTCCACCCGTCTGCACACTTCTTCCAACCACCACCACCCCCCCCTCTACCTCCCCCCCAACCCCCCCCACTCCTTCCCCCCCCCCACCCCCCCCCCCCCCACCCTCACCTCCTCCTAAGCCACCACCTCTGGCTAACTCCACCCACTCGCCTCCTCCTCCACCACCACTCCCCCCCCCCCCCCCCCCACCACCCCCACCCCCCCTCCTCCTAACCACCACCATCTGGCTAACCCACCCATCTGCAGCCTCCTCCTGAAGCCACCACCATCTGGCCAACTCCACCCGTCGCAGCCTCCTCCTTAAGCCACCACCATCTGGCCAACTCCACCCGTCTGCAACCTCCTCCTGAAGCCACCACCATCTGGCCAACTCCACCCTCTCAGACTCCCCTAAGCCACCACCATCTGGCTAACTCCACCCATCTCAACCTCCTCCTCCCACCCTCCACCCACCCCTCACCCCCCTCCCCCCCCCCTCCTCCTAGCCCCACCTCTCCACTCCACCCTCTCGCCTCCTCCTTACGCCACCACCATCTGGCTAACTCCACCCGTCTGCAGCCTCCACCTCAGCCACCAACAGCCTCACCCACCCCACCCCCCCCACCCCCCCCCCCCACCCTTTTCTCCCCTCCGCCCCCCACCACCCCACCACTTCCAACACCACCTTCTCACCTCCTCCCAACCACCACCTCTGCTAACTCCACCCTCTACCCCTCCTCCACCACCCCCCCCCCCCCCACCCCTCCACCACCCTCCCCCCACCCCCCCCACCACCCCCCCCCCCCCCCCCCCCCCCCCCCCCCACCACCCCCTCCACCCCTCCCCCCCTCCCCCCTCCCCCCCCCCCCCTCCTCCCCCCTCCCCCCCCCTCCCTCCTCCTCCACCACCACTCCACTCCACCCTCTCAGCCTCCTCCTCCACCACCCTCACCCACCCCTCACCTCCTCCTCCAACCCACCCCCCCCCCCCCCCCCCCCCCCCCCTCCCCTAACCACCCTCTGGCCAACTCCACCCTCTCAGCCTCCTCCTTACGCCACCACCATCTGGCCAACTCCACCCGTCTCAGCCTCCACCTCAGCCACCACTTGCCTCAAAACACCACCTCCACCCCACACCCAACCACCACCCCCACCTCACTCCCCTCACACCCCCCACCCCACCACCATCTTTCCAACACCACCTTCTGCAGCCTCCTCCTGAAGCCACCACCATCTGGCTAACTCCACCTGTCTGCAGCCTCCTCCTGAAGCCACCACCATCTGGCTAACTCCATCCGTCTGCAGCCACCTCCTGAAGCCACGACCATCTGGCTAACTCCACCACTCTACAACCTGCTCCTGAAGCCACCACCATCTGGCTAACTCCACCCGTCTCCAGCCTCCTTCTGAAGCCAACACCCGTCTGCAGCCTCCTCCTGAAGCCACCACCATCTGGCTAACTTCACCCGTCTGCAGCCTCCTCCTGAAGCCACCAACATCTGGCCAACTCCACCTGTCTGCAGCCTCCTCCTAAGCCACCACCATCTCCACCCCCCTCAACCTCCTCCTAAGCCACCACCATCTGGCTAACTCCACCTGTCTGCAACCTCCTCCTGAAGCCACCACCATCTGGCTAACTCCACCCGTCTGCAACCTTCTTCTTAAGCCACCACCATCTGGCTATCTCCACCCGTCAACAGGCTTCTCCTGAAGCCACCACTATCTGGCTAATTCCACCCGTCAGCAGGCTTCTCCTGAAGCCACCACCATCTGGCTAACTCCACCCGTCTGCACACTTCTTCTTAAGCCACCACCATCTGGCTTACTCCACCCATCTGGAACCTCCTCCTGACGCAAACAACCTGCTGGCTAACTCCACCCGTCTGCAACCTTCTTCTTAAGCCACCACCATCTGGATAACTCCACCCATCTGGAACCTCCTCCTGAAGCCACCAGCATCTGGCTAACACCACCCGTCTGCAGCCTCCTCCTGAAGCCACCACCATCTGGCTAACTCCACCCATCTGCAGCCTCCTCCTGAAGCCACCACCATCTGGCCAGCTCCACCCGTCGCAGCCTCCTCCTTAAGCCACCAACATCTGGCTAACTCCACCCATCTACAGCCTCCTCCTGAAACCACCACCATCTGGCCAACTCCACCCGTCTGTAGCCTCTACCCACCAGCCAACACCACCTGTCTGCAGCCTCCTCCTGACGCAACCACCATCTGGCCTACTCCACCCGTCTGCAGCCTCCTCCTTACGCCACCACCATCTGGCCAACTCCACCCGTCTGCAGCCTCGTCCTGAAGCCACCAACATCTGGCCAACTCCACCTGTCTGCAACCTCCTCCTGAAGCCACCACCATCTGGCTAACTCCACCTGTCTGCAACCTCCTCCTGAAGCCAGCACCATCTGGCTAACTCCACCCGTCTGCAACCTTCTTCTTAAGCCACCACCATCTGGCTATCTCCACCCGTCAGCAGGCTTCTCCTGAAGCCACCAATATCTGGCTAATTCCACCCGTCTCCAGCCTCCTTCTGAAGCCAACACCCGTCTGCAGCCTCCTCCTGAAGCCACCACCATCTGGCTAACTCCACCCGTCTGCAGCCTCCTCCTGAAGCCACCAACATCTGGCCAACTCCGCCTGTCTGCAACCTCCTCCTGAAGCCACCACCATCTGGCCAACTCCACCCGTCTGCAGACTCATCCTGAAGCCACCACCATCTGGCTAACTCAACCCATCTGCAACCTTCTCCTGAAGCCAATACCATCTGGCCAACTCCACCCGTCTGTAGCCTCTACCTGCAGCCAACACCACCTGTCTGCAGCCTCCTCCTGACGCGACCACCATCTGGCTAACTCCACCCGTCTGCAGCCTCCTCCTTACGCCACCACCATCTGGCCAACTCCACCCGTCTGCAGCCTCCACCTGCAGCCACCAACGTTGGCCTGCATAAACAGTCCACCTCCACCTCCAGCATCTCCAACCATCCACCGTCTCCACCTGCAGTTTATACTGTACTGACATTTTGTTTTTCTGCTCCTCTACAGGAAAGAAGATCCAGCCCCACTTGCAGCCACCACCATCTGTCCAACACCACCTGTCTGCAGCCTCCTCCCGAAGCCACCACCATCTGGCTAACTCCACCCATCTGAAGCCTCCTGCTGAAGCCACCACCATCTGGCTAACTCCATCCGTCTGCAGCCACCTCCTGAAGCCACGACCATCTGGCTAACTCCACCACTCTACAACCTGCTCCTGAAGCCACCACCATCTGGCTAACTCCACCCGTCTCCAGCCTCCTTCTGAAGCCAACACCCGTCTGCAGCCTCCTCCTGAAGCCACCACCATCTGGCTAACTTCACCCGTCTGCAGCCTCCTCCTGAAGCCACCAACATCTGGCCAACTCCACCTGTCTGCAACCTCCTCCTGAAGCCACCACCATCTGGCTAACTCCACCTGTCTGCAACCTCCTCCTGAAGCCACCACCATCTGGCTAACTCCACCTGTCTGCAACCTCCTCCTGAAGCCACCACCATCTGGCTAACTCCACCCGTCTGCAACCTTCTTCTTAAGCCACCACCATCTGGCTATCTCCACCCGTCAACAGGCTTCTCCTGAAGCCACCACTATCTGGCTAATTCCACCCGTCAGCAGGCTTCTCCTGAAGCCACCACCATCTGGCTAACTCCACCCGTCTGCACACTTCTTCCTAAGCCACCACCATCTGGCTTACTCCACCCATCTGGAACCTCCTCCTGACGCAAACAACCTGCTGGCTAACTCCACCCGTCTGCAACCTTCTTCTTAAGCCACCAGCATCTGGATAACTCCACCCATCTGGAACCTCCTCCTGAAGCCACCAGCATCTGGCTAACACCAACCGTCTGCAGCCTCCTCCTGAAGCCACCACCATCTGGCTAACTCCACCCATCTGCAGCCTCCTCCTGAAGCCACCACCATCTGGCCAGCTCCACCCGTCGCAGCCTCCTCCTTAAGCCACCAACATCTGGCTAACTCCACCCATCTACAGCCTCCTCCTGAAACCACCACCATCTGAATAACTCCACCTGTCTGCAGCCTCCTCCTGAAGCCACCACCTACTGGCTAACCCGACCCATCTGCAGCCTTCTCGTAGAGCCACCACCATCTGGCTAACTCCACCCGTCTGCAGCCTCCACCTGCAGCCACCAAAATTAGCCTGCATAAACAGTCCACCTCCACCTCCAGCATCTCCAACCATCCACCGTCTCCACCTGCAGCTTCTACTTTACTGACATTCTTTTTTTCTGCTCCTCTACAGGAAAAAAGATCCACCCCCACTTGCAACCACCACCATCTGTCCAACACCACCTGTCTGCAGCCTCCTCCTGAAGCCACCACCATCTGGCTAACTCCACCCATCTGCAGCCTCATCCTGAAGCTACCACCATCTCACTAACTCCACCCGTCTCAAGCCTCCTTCTGAAGCCAACACCCTTCTGCAGCCTCCACCTGAAGCCACCAACATCTGGCCAACTCCACCCGTCTGCAACCACCTCCTGAAGCCAACACCATCTGGCCAACTCCACCTGTCTGCAGACTCCTCCTGACGCCACCAGTATCTGGCTAACTCCACCCGTCCGCATGCCTCCTCCTGAAGCCACCACCATCTGGCTTACCCCACCAATCTGCAGCCTCCTCCTAGCGCCACCACCATCTGGCTAACTCCACCCATCTGCAGCCTCATCCTTAAGCCACCATCTGGCCAACTTCACCCGTTGCAGCCTTCTCCTGAAGCCACCGCCATCTAGCTTACTCCACCAGTCTCCAGCCACCTCCTGAAGCCACCAACATCTGACTAACTCCACCTGTCTGCAGCCTCCTCCTGAAGCCAACACCATCTGGCTAACTCCACCCGTCTCCACCTCCTTCTGAAGCGACCACCATCTGGCTAACTCCACCCATCTGCAGCCTTCTCCTGAAGCCACCACCATCTGGCTAACTCCACCCGTCTGCAACCTTCTTCTTAAGCCACCACCATCTGGCTATCTCCACCCGTCAGCAGGCTTCTCCTGAAGCCACCACTATCTGGCTAATTCCACCCGTCTCCAGCCTCCTTCTGAAGCCAACACCCATCTGCAGCCTCCTCCTGAAGCCACCACCATCTGCCAACTCCACCCGTCTCCCCCCACCCCCCCCCTCCCCCCCACCCCCCAAGCACCACCTCCCCCCCCCATCTCACCTCCTCCTAACCACCCCATCTCTAACTCCACCCTCTCAACCTTCTTCTTAACCACCACCATCTGCTATCTCCACCCTCACAGGCTTCTCCTGAAGCCACCACTATCTGGCTAATTCCACCCGTCTCCAGCCTCCTTCTGAAGCCAACACCCATCTGCAGCCTCCTCCTGAAGCCACCACCATCTGGCCAACTCCACCCGTCTGCACCCTTCTTCTTAAGCCACCACCATCTGGCTAACTCCACCCGTCTGCAGCCTCCTCCTAAAGCTACCACCATCTGGCTTACCCCACCCATCTGCAGCCTCCTCCTGAAGCCACCACCATCTGGCTAACTCCACCCTTCTGCAGCCTCCTCCTGAAGCCACCAACATCTGGCTAACTCCACCCGTCCGCAACCTCCTCCTGAAGCCAACACCATCTGTCCAACTCCTACCGTCTGCAGACGCCTCCTGACGCGACAACCATCTGGCAAACTCCACCCGTCTGCAGCCTCCACCTGCAGCCACTAACATTGGCCTGCATAAACAGTCCACCTCCACCTCCAGCATCTCCAACCATCCACCGTCTCCACCTGCAGTTTCTACTTTACTGACATTTTGTTTTTCTGCCCCTTTACAGGAGAGAAGATCCACCCCCAATTGCAGCCACCACCATCTTTCCAACACCACCTGTCTGCAGCCTCCTCCTGAAGCCACCACCATCTGGCCAACTCCACCCGTTGCAGCCTCCTCCTGAAGCCACCATCATTTGGCCAACTCCACCCGTTGCAGCCTCCTCCTGAAGCCACCACCATCTGGCTAATTCCACCCGTCAACAACCATCTCCTGAAGCCACCACCATCTGGCTAACTCCACCACTCTACAACCTCCTCCTGAAGCCACCACCATCTCGCTAACTCCACCCGTCTCAAGCCTCCTTTCGAAGCCAACACCCGTCTGCAACCTCCTCCTGAAGCCACCACCATTTGGCCAACTCCACCCGTTGCAGCCTCCTCCTGAAGCCACCACCATCTGGCTAATTCCACCCGTCAACAGCCATCTCCTTAAGCCACCACCATCTGGCTAACTCCACCACTCTACAACCTCCTCCTGAAGCCACCACCATCTCGCTAACTCCACCCGTCTCAAGCCTCCTTTCGAAGCCAACACCATCTGGCAAACTCCACCTGTCTGCAGACTCCTCCTGACGCCACCAGTATCTGGTTAACTCCACCCATCTGCAGCCTCATCCTGGCGCCACCACCATCTGGTTAACTCCACCTGTCTGCAGTCTTCTCCTGAAGCCACCACCATCTGGCCATCTTCATCCGTTTGCAGCCTCCTTTTAAAGTCACAGCCATCTGGCTAACTCCACCCATCTGCAGCCTCCTTCTGAAAACACCAACATCTGGCAGACTCCAGCCCGTCTAAAAACCTCTACCTGAAGCCACCACCATCTGGCCAACTCCACCCATCTGCAACCTCCTCCTGAAGCTAACACCATTTGGCCAACTCCACCCGTCTGAAGCGTCCTCTTAAAGTCACCGCCATCTGGCTAACTCCACCCATCTGCAGCCTCCTTCTGAAGCCACCACCATCTGGCCAACTCCACCCGTCTGCAGACTCGTTCTGAAGCCTACACCATCTGGCCAACTCCACCCATCTGCAGACGCCTCCTGACGCGACCACCATCTGGCTTACTCCACCCGTCTGCAGCCTCCTCCTTACGCCACCACCATCTGGCCAACTCCACCCGTCTGCAGCCTCCACCTGCAGCCACCAACGTTGGCCTGCATAAACAGTCCACCTCCGCCTCCAGCATCTCCAACCATCCACCGTCTCCACCTGCAGTTTCTACTGTATTGACATTTTGTTTTTCTGCTCCTCTACAGGAAAGAAGATCCAGCCCCACTTGCAGCCACCACCATCTGTCCAACACCACCTGTCTGCAGCCTCCTCCTGAAGCCACCACCATCTGGCTAACTCCACCCGTCTGCAGCCTCCTCCTGAAGCCACCAACATCTGGCCAACTCCACCTGTCTGCAACCTCCTCCTGAAGCCACCACCATCTGGCTAACTCCACCTGTCTGCAACCTCCTCCTGAAGCCACCACCATCTGGCTAACTCCACCCATCTGCAACCTTCTTCTTAAGCCACCACCATCTGGCTACCTCCACCCGTCAGCAGGCTTCTCCTGAAGCCACCACCATCTGGCTAATTCCACCCGTCAACAACCATCTCCTGAAGCCACCACCATCTGGCTAACTCCACCACTCTACAACCTCCTCCTGAAGCCACCACCATCTCGCTAACTCCACCCGTCTCAAGCCTCCTTCCGAAGCCAACACCCGTCTGCAACCTCCTCCTGAAGCCACCACCATTTGGCCAACTCCACCCGTCTGCAGCCTCCTCCTGAAGCCACCACCATCTGGCTAATTCCACCCGTCAACAGCCATCTCCTTAAGCCACCACCATCTGGCTAACTCCACCCGTTTCAAGCCTCCTTTCGAAGCCAACACCCGTCTGCAACTTCTTCCTGAAGCCACCACCATTTGGCCAACTCCACCCGTCTGCAGCCTCCTCCTGAAGCCACCACCATCTGGCTAACTCCACCCGTCAACAGCCATCTCCTTAAGCCACCACCATCTGGCTAACTCCACCACTCTACAACCTCCTCCTGAAGCCACCACCATCTCGCTAACTCCACCCGTCTCAAGCCTCCTTTCGAAGCCAACACCATCTGGCAAACTCCACCTGTCTGCAGACTCCTCCTGACGCCACCAGTATCTGGTTAACTCCACCCATCTGCAGCCTCATCCTGGCGCCACCACCATCTGGTTAACTCCACCTGTCTGCAGTCTTCTCCTGAAGCCACCACCATCTGGCCATCTTCATCCGTTTGCAGCCTCCTTTTAAAGTGACAGCCATCTGGCTAACTCCACCCATCTGCAGCCTCCTTCTGAAAACACCAACATCTGGCAGACTCCAGCCCGTCTAAAAACCTCTACCTGAAGCCACCACCATCTGGCCAACTCCACCCATCTGCAACCTCCTCCTGAAGCTAACACCATTTGGCCAACTCCACCCGTCTGAAGCGTCCTCTTAAAGTCACCGCCATCTGGCTAACTCCACCCATCTGCAGCCTCCTTCTGAAGCCACCACCATCTGGCCAACTCCACCCGTCTGCAGACTCGTTCTGAAGCCTACACCATCTGGCCAACTCCACCCATCTGCAGACGCCTCCTGACGCGACCACCATCTGGCTTACTCCACCCGTCTGCAGCCTCCTCCTTACGCCACCACCATCTGGCCAACTCCACCCGTCTGCAGCCTCCACCTGCAGCCACCAACGTTGGCCTGCATAAACAGTCCACCTCCGCCTCCAGCATCTCCAACCATCCACCGTCTTCACCTGCAGTTTCTACTGTATTGACATTTTGTTTTTCTGCTCCTCTACAGGAAAGAAGATCCAGCCCCACTTGCAGCCACCACCATCTGTCCAACACCACCTGTCTGCAGCCTCCTCCTGAAGCCACCACCATCTGGCTAACTCCACCCGTCTGCAGCCTCCTCCTGAAGCCACCAACATCTGGCCAACTCCACCTGTCTGCAACCTCCTCCTGAAGCCACCACCATCTGGCTAACTCCACCTGTCTGCAACCTCCTCCTGAAGCCACCACCATCTGGCTAACTCCACCCATCTGCAACCTTCTTCTTAAGCCACCACCATCTGGCTACCTCCACCCGTCAGCAGGCTTCTCCTGAAGCCACCACCATCTGGCTAATTCCACCCGTCAACAACCATCTCCTGAAGCCACCACCATCTGGCTAACTCCACCACTCTACAACCTCCTCCTGAAGCCACCACCATCTCGCTAACTCCACCCGTCTCAAGCCTCCTTTCGAAGCCAACACCCGTCTGCAACTTCCTCCTGAAGCCACCACCATTTGGCCAACTCCACCCGTTGCAGCCTCCTCCTGAAGCCACCACCATCTGGCTAATTCCACCCGTCAACAGCCATCTCCTTAAGCCACCACCATCTGGCTAACTCCACCACTCTACAACCTCCTCCTGAAGCCACCACCATCTCGCTAACTCCACCCGTCTCAAGCCTCCTTTCGAAGCCAACACCATCTGGCAAACTCCACCTGTCTGCAGACTCCTCCTGAAGCCACCACTATCTGGTTAACTCCACCCATCTGCAGCCTCATCCTGGCGCCACCACCATCTGGTTAACTCCACCTGTCTGCAGTCTTCTCCTGAAGCCACCACCATCTGGCCATCTTCATCCGTTTGCAGCCTCCTTTTTAAAGTCACAGCCATCTGGCTAACTCCACCCATCTGCAGCCTCCTTCTGAAAACACCAACATCTGGCAGACCCAGCCCGTCTAAAAACCTCTACCTGAATCCACCACCATCTGGCCAACTCCACCCATCTGCAGCCTCCTCCTGAAGCTAACACCATCTGGCCAACTCCACCCGTCTGAAGCCTCCTCTTAAAGTCACCACCATCTGGCTAACTCCACCCATCTGCAGCCTCCTTCTGAAGCCACCAACATCTGGCCAACTCCACCCCGTCTGCAGCCTCTACCTGAAGCCACCACCATCTGGCCAACTCCACCCGTCTGCAGACTCGTTCTGAAGCCTACACCATCTGGCCAACTCCACCCATCTGCAGACGCCTCCTGACGCGACCACCATCTGGCTTACTCCACCCGTCTGCAGCCTCCTCCTTACGCCACCACCATCTGGCCAACTCCACCCGTCTGCAGCCTCCACCTGCAGCCACCAACGTTGGCCTGCATAAACAGTCCACCTCCGCCTCCAGCATCTCCAACCATCCACCGTCTTCACCTGCAGTTTCTACTGTATTGACATTTTGTTTTTCTGCTCCTCTACAGGAAAGAAGATCCAGCCCCACTTGCAGCCACCACCATCTGTCCAACACCACCTGTCTGCAGCCTCCTCCTGAAGCCACCACCATCTGGCTAACTCCACCCGTCTGCAGCCTCCTCCTGAAGCCACCACCATCTGGCTTACTCCACCCATTTGGAACCTCCTCCTGACGCAAACAACCTGCTGGCTAACTCCACCCGTCTGCAACCTTCTTCTTAAGCCACCAGCATCTGGATAACTCCACCCATCTGGAACCTCCTCCTGAAGCCACCAGCATCTGGCTAACACCAACCGTCTGCAGCCTCCTCCTGAAGCCACCACCATCTGGCTAACTCCACCCATCTGCAGCCTCCTCCTGAAGCCACCACCATCTGGCCAGCTCCACCCGTCGCAGCCTCCTCCTTAAGCCACCAACATCTGGCTAACTCCACCCATCTACAGCCTCCTCCTGAAACCACCACCATCTGAATAACTCCACCTGTCTGCAGCCTCCTCCTGAAGCCACCACCTACTGGCTAACCCGACCCATCTGCAGCCTTCTCGTAGAGCCACCACCATCTGGCTAACTCCACCCGTCTGCAGCCTCCACCTGCAGCCACCAAAATTAGCCTGCATAAACAGTCCACCTCCACCTCCAGCATCTCCAACCATCCACCGTCTCCACCTGCAGCTTCTACTTTACTGACATTCTTTTTTTCTGCTCCTCTACAGGAAAAAAGATCCACCCCCACTTGCAACCACCACCATCTGTCCAAAACCACCTGTCTGCAGCCTCCTCCTGAAGCCACCACCATCTGGCTAACTCCACCCATCTGCAGCCTCATCCTGAAGCTACCACCATCTCACTAACTCCACCCGTCTCAAGCCTCCTTCTGAAGCCAACACCCTTCTGCAGCCTCCACCTGAAGCCACCAACATCTGGCCAACTCCACCCGTCTGCAACCACCTCCTGAAGCCAACACCATCTGGCCAACTCCACCTGTCTGCAGACTCCTCCTGACGCCACCAGTATCTGGTTAACTCCACCCGTCCGCAGCCTCCTCATGAAGCCACCACCATCTGGCTTACCCCACCAATCTGCAGCCTCCTCCTAGCGCCACCACCATCTGGCTAACTCCACCCATCTGCAGCCTCATCCTTAAGCCACCATCTGGCCAACTTCACCCGTTGCAGCCTTCTCCTGAAGCCACCGCCATCTAGCTTACTCCACCAGTCTCCAGCCACCTCCTGAAGCCACCAACATCTGACTAACTCCACCTGTCTGCAGCCTCCTCCTGAAGCCAACACCATCTGGCTAACTCCACCCGTCTCCACCTCCTTCTGAAGCGACCACCATCTGGCTAGCTCCACCCATCTGCAGCCTTCTCCTGAAGCCACCACCATCTGGCTAACTCCACCCGTCTGCAACCTTCTTCTTAAGCCACCACCATCTGGCTATCTCCACCCGTCAGCAGGCTTCTCCTGAAGCCACCACTATCTGGCTAATTCCACCCGTCTCCAGCCTCCTTCTGAAGCCAACACCCATCTGCAGCCTCCTCCTGAAGCCACCACCATCTGGCCAACTCCACCCGTCTGCACCCTTCTTCTTAAGCCACCACCATCTGGCTAACTCCACCCGTCTGCAGCCTCCTCCTAAAGCTACCACCATCGGGCTTACCCCGCCCATCTGCAGCCTCCTCCTGAAGCCACCACCATCTGGCTAACTCCACCCGTCTGCAACCTTCTTCTTAAGCCACCACCATCTGGCTATCTCCACCCGTCAGCAGGCTTCTCCTGAAGCCACCACTATCTGGCTAATTCCACCCGTCTCCAGCCTCCTTCTGAAGCCAACACCCATCTGCAGCCTCCTCCTGAAGCCACCACCATCTGGCCAACTCCACCCGTCTGCACCCTTCTTCTTAAGCCACCACCATCTGGCTAACTCCACCCGTCTGCAGCCTCCTCCTAAAGCTACCACCATCTGGCTTACCCCGCCCATCTGCAGCCTCTTCCTGAAGCCACCACCATCTGGCTAACTCCACCCTTCTGCAGCCTCCTATTGAAGCCACCAACATCTGGCTAACTCCACCCGTCCGCAACCTCCTCCTGAAGCCAACACCATCTGTCCAACTCCTACCGTCTGCAGACGCCTCCTGACGCAACAACCATCTGGCAAACTCCACCCGTCTGCAGCCTCCACCTGCAGCCACTAACATTGGCCTGCATAAACAGTCCACCTCCACCTCCAGCATCTCCAACCATCCACCGTCTCCACCTGCAGTTTCTACTTTACTGACATTTTGTTTTTCTGCCCCTTTACAGGAGAGAAGATCCACCCCCAATTGCAGCCACCACCATCTTTCCAACACCACCTGTCTGCAGCCTCCTCCTGAAGCCACCACCATCTGGCCAACTCCACCCGTTGCAGCCTCCTCTTGAAGCCACCATCATTTGGCCAACTCCACCCGTTGCAGCCTCCTCCTGAAGCCACCACCATCTGGCTAATTCCACCCGTCAACAACCATCTCCTGAAGCCACCACCATCTGGCTAACTCCACCACTCTACAACCTCCTCTTGAAGCCACCACCATCTCGCTAACTCCACCCGCTTCAAGCCTCCTTTCGAAGCCAACACCCGTCTGCAACTTCCTCCTGAAGCCACCACCATTTGGCCAACTCCACCCGTTGCAGCCTCCCTCCTGAAGCCACCACCATCTGGCTAATTCCACCCGTCAACAGCCATCTCCTTAAGCCACCACCATCTGGCTAACTCCACCACTCTACAACCTCCCTCCTGAAGCCACCACCATCTCGCTAACTCCACCCGTCTCAAGCCTCCTTTCGAAGCCAACACCATCTGGCAAACTCCACCTGTCTGCAGACTCCTCCTGACGCCACCAGTATCTGGTTAACTCCACCCATCTGCAGCCTCATCCTGGCGCCACCACCATCTGGTTAACTCCACCTGTCTGCAGTCTTCTCCTGAAGCCACCACCATCTGGCCATCTTCATCCGTTTGCAGCCTCCTTTTAAAGCACAGCCATCTGGCTAACTCCACCCATCTGCAGCCTCCTTCTGAAAACACCAACATCTGGCAGACTCCAGCCCGTCTAAAAACCTCTACCTGAAGCCACCACCATCTGGCCAACTCCACCCATCTGCAACCTCCTCCTGAAGCTAACACCATTTGGCCAACTCCACCCGTCTGAAGCGTCCTCTTAAAGTCACCGCCATCTGGCTAACTCCACCCATCTGCAGCCTCCTTCTGAAGCCACCAACATCTGGCCAACTCCACCCCGTCTGCAGCCTCTACCTGAAGCCACCACCATCTGGCCAACTCCACCCGTCTGCAGACTCGTTCTGAAGCCTACACCATCTGGCCAACTCCACCCGTCTGCAGACGCCTCCTGACGCGACCACCATCTGGCTTACTCCACCCGTCTGCAGCCTCCTCCCTTACGCCACCACCATCTGGCCAACTCCACCCGTCTGCAGCCTCCACCTGCAGCCACCAACGTTGGCCTGCATAAACAGTCCACCTCCGCCTCCAGCATCTCCAACCATCCACCGTCTTCACCTGCAGTTTCTACTGTATTGACATTTTGTTTTTCTGCTCCTCTACAGGAAAGAAGATCCAGCCCCACTTGCAGCCACCACCATCTGTCCAACACCACCTGTCTGCAGCCTCCTCCTGAAGCCACCACCATCTGGCTAACTCCACCCGTCTGCAGCCTCCTCCTGAAGCCACCAACATCTGGCCAACTCCACCTGTCTGCAACCTCCTCCTGAAGCCACCACCATCTGGCTAACTCCACCTGTCTGCAACCTCCTCCTGAAGCCACCACCATCTGGCTAACTCCACCCATCTGCAACCTTCTTCTTAAGCCACCACCATCTGGCTACCTCCACCCGTCAGCAGGCTTCTCCTGAAGCCACCACCATCTGGCTAATTCCACCCGTCAACAACCATCTCCTGAAGCCACCACCATCTGGCTAACTCCACCACTCTACAACCTCCTCCTAAGCCACCACCATCTCGCTAACTCCACCCGTCTCAAGCCTCCTTTCAAGCCAACACCCGTCTGCAACTTCCTCCTGAAGCCACCACCATTTGGCCAACCCACCCGTTCAGCCTCCTCCTAAGCCACCACCATCTGGCTAATTCCACCCGTCAACAGCCATCTCCTTAAGCCACCACCATCTGGCTAACTCCACCCGTTCACCTCCTTTCGAAGCCAACACCCGTCTGCAACTTCTTCCTAAGCCACCACCATTTGCCAACTCCACCCGTTGCAGCCTCCTCCCAAGCCACCACCATCTGGCTAATTCCACCCTCAACAGCCATCTCCTGCCACCACCATCTGCTAACTCCACCACTCTACAACCTCCTCCTAAGCCACCACCATCTCGCTAACTCCACCCTCTCAACCTCCTTCAGCCAACACCATCTGGCAACCCACCTGTCTGCAACTCCTCCTACGCCACCAGTATCTGTAACTCCACCCATCTGCAGCCTCATCCTGGCGCCACCACCTCTGTAACTCCACCTTCTCAGCTTCTCCTCCCCACCATCTGGCCATCTTCATCCTTTCGCCTCCTTTTAAAGTGACAGCCATCTGCAACTCCACCCATCTCAGCCTCCTTCTAAAACACCAACATCTGCACCCACCCTCAAAAACCTCTACCTGAAGCCACCACCATCTGGCCAACTCCACCCATCTGCAACCTCCTCCTAAGCTAACACCATTTACCAACTCCACCCGTCTGAAGCGTCCTCTTAAAGTCACCGCCATCTGGCTAACTCCACCCATCTGCAGCCTCCTTCTGAAGCCACCACCATCTGGCCAACTCCACCCGTCTGCAGACTCGTTCTGAAGCCTACACCATCTGGCCAACTCCACCCATCTGCAGACGCCTCCTGACGCGACCACCATCTGGCTTACTCCACCCGTCTGCAGCCTCCTCCTTACGCCACCACCATCTGGCCAACTCCACCCGTCTGCAGCCTCCACCTGCAGCCACCAACGTTGGCCTGCATAAACAGTCCACCTCCGCCTCCAGCATCTCCAACCATCCACCGTCTTCACCTGCAGTTTCTACTGTATTGACATTTTGTTTTTCTGCTCCTCTACAGGAAAGAAGATCCAGCCCCACTTGCAGCCACCACCATCTGTCCAACACCACCTGTCTGCAGCCTCCTCCTGAAGCCACCACCATCTGGCTAACTCCACCCGTCTGCAGCCTCCTCCTGAAGCCACCAACATCTGGCCAACTCCACCTGTCTGCAACCTCCTCCTGAAGCCACCACCATCTGGCTAACTCCACCTGTCTGCAACCTCCTCCTGAAGCCACCACCATCTGGCTAACTCCACCCATCTGCAACCTTCTTCTTAAGCCACCACCATCTGGCTACCTCCACCCGTCAGCAGGCTTCTCCTGAAGCCACCACCATCTGGCTAATTCCACCCGTCAACAACCATCTCCTGAAGCCACCACCATCTGGCTAACTCCACCACTCTACAACCTCCTCCTGAAGCCACCACCATCTCGCTAACTCCACCCGTCTCAAGCCTCCTTTCGAAGCCAACACCCGTCTGCAACTTCCTCCTGAAGCCACCACCATTTGGCCAACTCCACCCGTTGCAGCCTCCTCCTGAAGCCACCACCATCTGGCTAATTCCACCCGTCAACAGCCATCTCCTTAAGCCACCACCATCTGGCTAACTCCACCACTCTACAACCTCCTCCTGAAGCCACCACCATCTCGCTAACTCCACCCGTCTCAAGCCTCCTTTCGAAGCCAACACCATCTGGCAAACTCCACCTGTCTGCAGACTCCTCCTGACGCCACCAGTATCTGGTTAACTCCACCCATCTGCAGCCTCATCCTGGCGCCACCACCATCTGGTTAACTCCACCTGTCTGCAGTCTTCTCCTGAAGCCACCACCATCTGGCCATCTTCATCCGTTTGCAGCCTCCTTTTAAAGTCACAGCCATCTGGCTAACTCCACCCATCTGCAGCCTCCTTCTGAAAACACCAACATCTGGCAGACTCCAGCCCGTCTAAAAACCTCTACCTGAATCCACCACCATCTGGCCAACTCCACCCATCTGCAACCTCCTCCTGAAGCTAACACCATTTGGCCAACTCCACCCGTCTGAAGCGTCCTCTTAAAGTCACCGCCATCTGGCTAACTCCACCCATCTGCAGCCTCCTTCTGAAGCCACCAACATCTGGCCAACTCCACCCCGTCTGCAGCCTCTACCTGAAGCCACCACCATCTGGCCAACTCCACCCGTCTGCAGACTCGTTCTGAAGCCTACACCATCTGGCCAACTCCACCCATCTGCAGACGCCTCCTGACGCGACCACCATCTGGCTTACTCCACCCGTCTGCAGCCTCCTCCTTACGCCACCACCATCTGGCCAACTCCACCCGTCTGCAGCCTCCACCTGCAGCCACCAACGTTGGCCTGCATAAACAGTCCACCTCCGCCTCCAGCATCTCCAACCATCCACCGTCTTCACCTGCAGTTTCTACTGTATTGACATTTTGTTTTTCTGATCCTCTACAGGAAAGAAGATCCAGCCCCACTTGCAGCCACCACCATCTGTCCAACACCACCTGTCTGCAGCCTCCTCCTGAAGCCACCACCATCTGGCTAACTCCACCCGTCTGCAGCCTCCTCCTGAAGCCACCAACATCTGGCCAACTCCACCTGTCTGCAACCTCCTCCTGAAGCCACCACCATCTGGCTAACTCCACCTGTCTGCAACCTCCTCCTGAAGCCACCACCATCTGGCTAACTCCACCCATCTGCAACCTTCTTCTTAAGCCACCACCATCTGGCTACCTCCACCTGTCAGCAGGCTTCTCCTGAAGCCACCACCATCTGGCTAACTCCACCCGTCAGCAGGCTTCTCCTGAAGACACCACCATCTGGCTAACTCCACCCATCTGCACACTTCTTCTTAAGCCACCACCATCTGACTTACTCCACCCATCTGGAACCTCCTCCTGACGCCACCACCATCTTGCTAACTCCAACCGTCTGCAACCTTCTCCTGAAGCCATCACCATCTGGCTAACACCACCCGTCTGCAACCTTCTTCTTAAGCCACCACCTTCTGGATAACTCCACCCATCTGGAACCTCCTCCTGAAGCCACCAGCATCATGCTAACTCCAACCGTCTGCAACCTTCTCCTGAAGCCATCACCATCTGGCTAACACCACCCGTCTGCAGCCTCCTCCTGAAGCCACCACCATCTGGCTAACTCCACCCATCTGCAGCCTCCTCCTGAAGCCACCACCATCTGGCAAACTCCACCCGTCGCAGGCTCCTCCTTAAGCCACCAACATCTGGCTAACTCCACCCATCTGCAGCCTCCTCCAGAAACCACCACCATCTGAATAACTCCATCTGTCTGTAGCCTCCTCCTGAAGCCAACACCATCTGGCCAACTCCACGTGTCTGCAGACTCCTCCTGACGCCACCATCATCTGGTTAACTCCACCCGTCTGCAGCCTCCTCCAAATCCCACCACCATCTGGCCAGCTCCCCCCGTCTGCAGCCTCCACCTGCAGCCACCAACATTAGCCTGCATAGACAGTCCACCTCCACCTCCAGCATCTCCAACCATCCACCGTCTCCACCTGCAGTTTCTACTGTACTGACATTCTTTTTTTCTGCTCCTCTACAGGAAAGAAGATCCAGCCCCACTTGCAGCCACCACCATCTGTCCAACACCACCTGTCTGCAGCCTCCTCCTGAAGCCACCACCATCTGGCTAACTCCACCCATCTGCAGCCTCCTCCTGAAGGCACCACCATCTGGTTAACTCCACCAGTCTGCAGCCACCTCCTGAAGCCACGACCATCTGGCTAACTCCACCCGTCTCCAGCCTCCTTCTGAAGCCAACACCCGTCTGCAGCCTCTTCCTGAAGCCACCACCATCTGGCCAACTCCACCTGTCTGCAACCTCCTCCTGAAGCCACCACCATCTGGCTAACTCCAACCGTCTGTAGCCTCCTCCTAAAGCCACCACCATCTGGCTCACTCCACCCGTCTCTAGCCTCCTTCTGAAGCGACCACCATCTGGCCAACACCATCCGTCTACAGCCTCCTCCTGAAGCCACCACCATCTGGCTAACTCCACCCGTCTACAGCCTCCTCCTGAAGCCACCAACATCTGGCCAACTCCACCTGTCCGAAACCTCCTCCTGAAGCCACCACCATCTGTCCAACACCACCTGTCTGCAGCCTCCTCCTGAAGCCACCAACATCTGGCCAACTCCACCTGTCCGAAACCTCCTCCTGAAGCCACCAACATCTGGCCAACTCCACCTGTCTGCAAACTCCTCCTGAAGCCACCAACATCTGGCCAACTCCACCTGTCTGAAACCTCCTCCTGAAGCCACCACCATCTGTCCAACACCACCTGTCTGCAGCCTCCTCCTGAAGCCACCACCATCTTGCTAACTCCACCCATATGCAGCCTCATCCTGAAGCCACCACCATCTGGCCAACTTCACCCGTTGCAGCCTCCTCCTGAAGCCACCACCATCTAGCTTACTCCACCAGTCTGCAGCCACCTCCTGAAGCCACCACCATCTGACTAACTCCACCTGTCTGCAGCCTCCTCCTGAAGCCACCACCATCTGGCCAACACCACCCATCTGCGGCCTCCTCCTGAAGCCACCAACATCTGGCTAACTCCACCTGTCTGCAACCTCCTCCTGAAGCCACCAACATCTGGCTAACTCCACCTGTCTGCAACCTCCTCCTGAAGCCACCACCATCTGGCTAACTCCACCCATCTGCAGCTTCCTCCTGAAGCCACCACCATCCGGCCAACTCCACCCGTCGCATCCTCCTCCTGAAGCCACCAACATCTGGCTTAACATCCACCTAATGTCCAACCAGCCACCGTCTCCACCTGAAGCACCTCTAGCCCACACCACCACCATCTGACTAACTCCACCTGTCTACAGCCTCCTCCTGAAGCCACCACCATCCGGCCAACTCCACCCGTCTGCAGCCTCCTCCTGAAGCCACCACCATCTAGCTTACTCCACCAGTCTGCAGCCACCTCCTGAAGCCACCACCATCTGACTAACACCATCTGTCTGCAGCCTCCTCCTGAAGCCACCACCATCTGGCTAACTCCACCCGTCTGCAGTGTTCTCCTGAAACCACCACCATCTGGCCAACTCCACTCGTCTGCAACCTCCTCCTGAAGCCACCACCATCTGACTAACACCACCTGTCTGCAGCCTCCTCCTGAAGCCACCACCATCTGACTAACACCACCTGTCTGCAGCCTCCTCCTGAAGCCAACACCATCTGGCTATCTCCACCCGTTTGCAGTCTTCTCCTGAAGCCACCAACATCTGGCCAACTCCACCTGTCTGCAGCCTCCTCCTAGAGCCAACACCATCTGGCTAACTCCACCCGTCTGCAACCTCCTCCTGAAGCCACCACCATCTGGCCAACTCCACCCGTCTGCAGCCTCCACCTGCAGCCACCAACATCAGCCTGCATAAACAGTCCACCTCCACCTCCAGCATCTCCAACCATTCACCGTCTCCACCTGCAGTTTCTGCTCCTCTACAGGAAAGAAGATCCACCCCCACTTGCAGCCACCACCATCTGTCCAACACCACCTGTGTGCAGCCTCCTCCTGAAGCCACCACCATCTGGCCAACTTCACCCGTTGCAGCCTCCTCCTGAAGCCACCACCATCTAGCTTACTCCACCAGTCTGCAGCCACCTCCTGAAGCCACCACCATCTGACTAACACCATCTGTCTGCAGCCTCCTCCTGAAGCCACCACCATCTGGCTAACTCCACCCGTCTGCAGTCTTCTCCTGAAGCCACCACCATCTGGCCAACTCCACTCGTCTGCAACCTCCTCCTGAAGCCACCACCATCTGACTAACACCACCTGTCTGCAGCCTCCTCCTGAATTCACCACCATCTGACTAACACCACCTGTCTGCAGCCTCCTCCTGAAGCCAACACCATCTGGCTAACTCCACCCGTTTGCAGTCTTCTCCTGAAGCCACCAACATCTGGCCAACTCCACCTGTCTGCAGCCTCCTCCTAGAGCCAACACCATCTGGCTAACTCCACCCGTCTGCAACCTCCTCCTGAAGCCACCACCATCTGGCTATCTCCACCCGTCTGCAACCTCCTCCTGAAGCCACCACCATTTGGCCAACTCCACCCGTCTGCAGCCTCCACCTGCAGCCACCAACATCAGCCTGCATAAACAGTCCACCTCCACCTCCAGCATCTCCAACCATTCACCATCTCCACCTGCAGTTTCTACTCGAGTTTACTGACATTCTGTTTTTCTGCTCCTCTACAGGGAAGAAGATCCACCCCCACCTGCAGGAACCAGCACCATCTTTTACTCTATTTCTTTCTTTTACCAAATTTTCTTTTTCACCACCCTTTTCTTTTTTTCACCACTTTCCTTTGAGCACTGAGTGAGGAAGTCTTCGTGCCAACGACTCCAAAGACTCAAAGTAACCAGAGGAAGTGTTGCTGATGTTTAGAGAGGTATGATTTTCCATCTGTATCTTCTGTGATCCATCTCCAGAGGCACATCTTCACCCTCCTCCTTCTGCCACCTCTCTGCAGGTAAAATTCCCCTTCAGTCTCCTGCAGCCTCTACCATCCACCTTTAGAGAATACAAACACCTCCATCTCTTCACACACTTTCCATCTTCTATTGATCCACTCCTGTAGCTTCTACCACCCAGCAAAAAACACCTCCATCGCTTCACATACTTTCTTATTTAAACTGTTCAAAACTAATCTTCCACAGACAAAAAACTGTCTCCATGGTAACGTCCTCCCTTCATCTTCACCCTCCATCCTCCATCTGTCCTGGTACATGAAGCTCCACCTGCAGTCTGCCAAAGCATCCACCTCCATGAAGACGAATCCACCTTCAGCCTCCATCTGCTGCTTCAACCATCCACCTCCAGAACAACCCAGCTCCACCTCCTCCTGCAGTCTCCTGGTCCATCTCCTAACCAATGAGGGTGGTGCTGATCAAAGAAAGCTTCATGGTGAGGGAAAAAACTGAAATTATTGAAAAATCCAAAACTATTATAACTTTGCCACCGACTCTCTTCTGTCATTTCAGGCGACATCAGGAAGTTCATCGGTGAAAAGACAGACGCTGGTCGAGTCCACCCAGTGTCAACTGAAGACGTCCTCAGAGACCATCGTGATGAAGGTGCTGAGCAAAGAAGTGGGTGTGTTTTAAAAAGATAAAGAAAATGGATGGATCCGGTATTCTCAACCCAAATGAAGGTTTGGTTTCTGAGTGCGTGTTTCTTCTCCTCCAGACTCAGCTGGACTTCACAGACATCCAGATCAAGCAGAAGATGATGAAGAACCTCCACAAGTGTGCATCTTGCTTCCATACCTCCGCCTCCACACTCAGCACCGACACCACCTCCTCCTTCCTCACACTGGGAGTGCTCCTTCACATGGACCTTCTCACTGGACTTGCTGCTCAAACAAACTCTTCTGATGAAATAAAACTCCCTGACTTTGAATTGTTAAAGCTTTTGTGATCATTCCACAAGGATCGTTGTGAAAGAGAAGCCTGAATAACTGAGATTTTCATCAGGTGTTTTCATGGATTTAAATCTGTCTGATTAAAACTTTTTGCTGTGAAAGTGGTGATGAATTATCTTCACAGTTGGGCTGAAACAAGCCTGTAAAGCTGTTAAATGTTACTTCATCCCTGCAGAGGAAGATCATCCATTAAAGAGTTTGGTTTTTATCCCAAAAGGAAAGTGTGTTCTTTCAGAGCAGAGAACAAACCTGAAATCAGAGTTTAAGCAGCTGTTTGGTCAGACTTGAAGAACTGAACGGGATCAGTCCCATTTTCTAAGAAAAACTTGATTTGTCCTGATTCACAGAGTGTTTGATCTTTATTGATCTTATTGTTTCATGTCCAATGCTTTAAACTGGTCAATGAACAATAAATGACATAAAACATTTTTGAATGTCAGTGATTAATGATTGATTTTTTTCAAATAGAAATAAGTTGAAAACCTGATTTTAATGCAGAAATTACTTGGATGAGCCGTTGGATTCTAAAACTTTGCAGATGTCAGACCATAAATAATATAATTAGAATCTGACAGTAAAACTAATCTAATCTGAAGTTTGGGGAATTCAAATGTTTAATTTCACCAAGTTAACACTGAAGGGAGGAGAGAAGATGGATGGAGAGATGGAAGATGACAGAGGAAATAAAAGTTTAGCTTCCAGAAATTTTCCTCAGGTCAAAGTGAACCTTCATACTGAGGGCTGGGGAGCACCACTTGAACTTTGTCCACACCTGCTGGCATTTATACAACATTTCCTCCTGTTATACAGTCATACAGTCAGTTTGTCTTTAAGCTGAGACACTACAAGCAAATAGGGTAAAAAGTGTAACTAATTGGTATCTCCATGAAACCTTCCTGGTTTATTCCTCACATGACAGCTATCATTTGTTGAATTGCAATTTTTCTGAAATTTTATGTTTAAATATGCAAATTAGGTGTCATATAGCTAAAAATGGGCTAATTTGCATACATTTCTAGGAAAAAAAAACTCTAAACATGGATTAAACCAGGTTCAAAGTTTCTTTTGAATTTTTTTTACATATTAAAGTCAAAGGTTTTTACAGAGGCGATTTTGGATATCTCTATAGATTATTTCACAATTTAGAATATATTATTAACCAGAAAAAAAATCATTTTTTGGCATATTTTTGTGATGAAACGTTCTATAAATCAGGCTGTGAATGAGATATAAAAAAATACTTCATTGAAAACTTAAAAGGTACAGTATGTAAGAACTACTGACATCTAGTGGTGAAGATGGGTAATGCAAGAAAAGATGTTTTCTTTCAAATGACTTCATATTCTAAGCACTGTATTGAATGTATGGTGGCTGTTAGTGGCCAAAATTCTCCCAGACATAAATATGTTTTTATGTGTCAGTGGGTCCAGAGGTCTCAGGTGTAGCTATGACTGGACTATGAATAACTATTTTTCATGTCTTTTAAGTAGGGCTGGGACGATTCGTCGACGTAACCGATTACGTCGACGCAAAAAATACGTCGACGCAAAATATGCGTACCGATGCGTCGTCAGACCAAAACAAAGATGGCGGCGCTATGCGACTTCAGACTAAAACAAAGATGGCGGCGCGATCTCCGCGAGTGGCTCTTCCAAGTTTCCAAAGTGTAAGGCAGTGAAGGCCCACACTCGTTTATCGAAGGTATAACTATATATTAGGGATGGCAAATCCGAAGCCTAATGAGACATGAGACAACTTCCGTGAGATGGACGCCATGTCTTCAGACACGTCAGGCCTGTTTGAGACGGTCAGCATGAAGCACGAGCTCCATCTGCTGGCCGTGGGTGGTACTGCAGCTGATGCCGGGAGGATGTCTCGTCTCTGACTGAATATAATTAAAGTCTCGTTCTCAACCTCACAGAGGTGGGAATTGTGGAGTCAACAAGTCTTTCCCATGTCATGTATTTGTTCTGCCCAGCCACTGAACCAGGTGAGTCCAATCAGCCCAATTTAATTCATTGTACTGATTGGACTCACCTGTTTCGGTAGCTGGGCAGAACAAATACATGACATGGGAAAGACTTGTTGACTCCACAATTCCCACGTCTGCAACCTCATATTAGAGTTTCATCTGTTGGTAATAGTATTGTGTAATCACTTCTGGGATAAATAAAGCATTTTTAATTTAATTTCCAAGTGATTGGCACCCGTATTAAGCATTAACAGAATAAAGATGAAGATGCACTTTTTCTGGAAGCTAGACCCATGTTCAATATAGATGTTCAACTCTGAATGTTTACTTATCTTCATTATCTTTTGTTGGAAAACAATATCTGTCTTAGCTTAAATCCTCCAAGTTTACATGACCATATTATTTCAATAATGACTTTTTTAATATTATTTTCATGTAAATGAAAGAATTAAAAGCCTGTTTTTCAGTCCACTGTGTTTTCAACATAAATTTTACATTCTGTTGGTTCATGAAAAACTCCATGACAGGCTGCTGCTCCCACTGCCTTGTTATTCATGCTCTTTTTTACATTTTAGATATCTATATCAGCATATATAAATTGCTGTCTGTCAATTTATGAGGAGATAATCGATAATCGAATCGAATCGAGTCGAATCGAGCTAAAAAAGTGAATCGTTAGATTAATCGATGCATCGAAAAAATAATCGATAGATTAATCGTTTAAAAAATAATCGTTTAACACAGCCCTACTTTTAAGGCATTACTGATCCCATTAAACAAAGATGGTACAAGAGTTTTAAAGTTCAGAGGGTTCTCACTTCACATGCATTGTTTTGTCCATTCAAGGACACCATAGTAAAAAATGGTGGAACAAATATGGCAGCCTCCATATGTGCACCGCCCAGCAAGCAGAAATAAATTACTCATTCTAAGAAAATGAACATAACAGCTGTTCTAATGCAGTAGTTACACATCAATAGAAACACAGTTTTGAATTATATATCACATTTTTCTGCCATCTCTCCTAACGGTCTATGCACCGTTCGCTTCGCTCCCCCCTCCCCCTCCCTGTCTGATTCAGCTTCGTGTATGGAGCTAGTAGTAACTTCTGTGCAGTCAGGTCTGGGTTTTCAAACAAATGGATTTAAAAGAAAACTTCTGCAGCAACACTGAGGGAGGCGACTACAACCTTGTCATTACCTGTAAGTTTATTTATTTTCTAAATGCTGTCTTGTCTGATAAACAGCTCAAGTGCCCATGTTGCTAGTAGTTAGCCTTTAGCAAAGTCCAACCGCAGTTTGACCTAGTTTGTCTAAATAAGGTCATAGCCAAATAAGGTGTAGCCAATCAAAATGAAGTCAAATTGGTCACTGGGTAAAGCTGCATATCATAACCGGACCCAACTGTTTTACTGAGGAAGTGAAGTCTGACGTTTCAAAACAATACTCAGCTGTAAAAAATGCTGGGTTTTTTCTCTTTGAGTATTTACATGTACAGTAATGCCAACAACATGAACTGCTAACAGGGTTTATGCAGGTATCAGCAACTCTCATTTTAAGCTTTTTCATGCCACTTTAAACTAATTTAATGCCCATCTCCTACTGACGATACTTTCACACACACAAAATGTAAGCGATAAATAATGCTTATCTTTTATATTTGAAAATCCAAATGTAACTTAAATGCAACAAAGTGCTTCACAAAATAAGAAACCAAAGGAAATTTGGTCATTTGGTCAGGACATTTAAACTTTTCACAGAGCAGCTTGTGTCTCTGCCCTGGGGATCACAAAACAACATGCATCAATAATTCTGAGTAATGAACATACTGCATAAATGGCTGTTTGCAAATTTGCCAAAACTATGAACTGTCTCTTTAAATATATTCAATATACTGTATTTCACATATATTCATGTCAACCAGACAAACTTCCAGTAAGCACCACCATCTAAACTGAATGATGCTTAGATTGAAACAGGGTGCAGCCAGACTTTGGTTTCTAAGAGTGAATACCTCTGTCCTCCCCACAACACCCACCCACACCAGTGGTTCTCCTAGAATTTGTTTCAGGCCTGGTGGTACTGAGAAATTTTAGCGCCTAAAGGCCGATACTGATAATTGATAACAAAAAACACACAGACATATTTAATAATGTCCTGTGACCTGCGAAATACAGCAATAAACATTTAGGCCTGTATTGCTGAATGAAATCACTAACTTGAAATCATTAGGCTTAATCTGGCGAACTTTTAATCAAAGCTGCATGTAGGTGACCAGATTCCATCAGACCAAATGTGGAACAAAGACTACATAAGTGTGGGACAATAACTATTTATTAACACTTTATCATTAAAGAGGGAAAAAAAAAAAAAATCAGCTGCCAGTAAACTTAGCTGAAACTGAAAAAAGCAATAATAAATAAAAATTCTATCAAAATTATGACATTGATTTTAAACTGTGATTCAACAGAAATGTTTTATACACACACATATGGCTATTATATGGCTCCACACACATATCTAGCAAACTTTAAACATCCCAGAAAAAGAAACATTCCAGAATATTTGCCCACGCTCTCAGCAGCCGTTCTTCCATTGTTACTAGGCAACGAAGCAGGTTCACTCGGTTACTGGTTTATCAATTAACTGATTTTGGCTTATTGATTTTATTTTTTTTTTTTTATTAACAGTCTGACAGTCAGTCTGGCTGCAGACCTCCAGCGTTTGGCCGCTTCCGTTGCGACTCAAGAGTACTGGTGTTAAACATGTTATACCCAAAATTAAATTCAGATGTGTATATAATCAAAATAAATCGTGTGAAAAAAAATTCCCGTCAAGTTTATATAATTTTTAATGCCTCGAAAATTGAAGTTTATGCTTTTTCATGCCATTTAATGACTGAATTTTCACAAAATTTATTTAATGGCTTTTCAATGACCCGCGGAAACCCTGTGCTATGTCATCACTCCTTTAAAAGTCTCCCCATTTTTGTTCTAAAACACTATTTACAGACATCAGCTCCGATCAGATTCATGAGCTGGAAATATCAAGTTTGGTTGAGATTACATTGTTTTTTTAAAAAAAAGAGATGTTTCCAACGATACCAGACATGACGGGGTTCATACGAGCATCACGGTGCTGCGCTCCGTTTAAAAACACCAATGTTAGCTGCATTTTGAGGGGATTTGGGTGCATCAGACAAAGTATCATAAAATAAACTCCTAAAATGTTTATTTTTAGCGTTTTTTTTTTTTTTTTTTACACTAGTCTGAAAGAAAACATGTTGAAGGAAGGGAAAAAACAAAATCTCAAAATTGACCATGTGATGAAAAAAAAACAGGGTTTTTACCTGTAGCTACTGTAGTGCTGCCTCACCTTAATTTAAAGTGCTGATTTTGCTCACAAAAATAATCTCGCATCATTTGACCCAGGGACCACCTAATTGTACTAAAGGTCTAGGGCAGGGATGCCAACCTCCAGCCCTCAAGGGCCTCTTACAGGTTTTAGATGTTTCAAAATAATGGGTCATTGTGCAGAATATGACGACAAGCTGTTGGACCTACAGTATTTCATTTGACTTATACTGATATAATGTATAGACATCAGGAGTTGAGCTAAAATCTTTATATCTTGTTTTTACTGTCGGCTCTTAATCATCATTAATGATTCAGGAAATACTCTCATGTTAACCAACAGTCTGTACTTTACACAGACATCACTTCCTTCATAGTAACAAGCGAAGCAACAATGTTGTTGAAAAGGTGATACTTCTGTGGTATGCGAGTGAGTTAGCTGGAGAAGTGAGGTGGCAGGGGAGGGTAGCACAGGAAATAAAGATGGGAAATAGTTTAAAAATAATCTTATATAAAATGAAATGAAACAAGATTAAGCATATCGACTTAAATTGTTATCGGATATTTATGTGTATATTCATTAATCTCAGTATAAAATTAGAGTAAAGACAAATGGGAGATGAAGTGTCTGCATTGGACCTAAAATAATGAACTTTAAATTTTATTGCATATACTCTTGCAGCATGGATATATTGGCTGACTCTCTCTCCTGTTACCACTAAAATATTTATTCTCCTTGTGTTATTTGCTTTAGTCCTCAATTTAGGTTAAAAAGGGAGGAAGCAAGTTGTATATATCCATCTTTGATTCTCAATGTTGCTTTCTTTTTCTACACTTTTACATGAGGATGAACATTAGTCAGTCAATATAATATTACCTTTGCTTTTATTTGTTTATTTTTAGATTTTATTACCTGTTATTTTTATTTAAATTAGCTTTTTTATTATTATGTTAAGTGGGGTATACAGAGCCATCAGTGGGTTGATATAGGCCTATATACTTACATTATTATTTACTGGTTTAACATAATTTCCATTTCGTACAGTTTATGTTTAGAATGTGGTGAAAGTTTTCTGTGTGTTTCCTGATAACAAAAAGTCGGTTTATTGTTTGAAAAATGTAGTGATTTAACAGTATGCAGTTACTAACTCTAACCAGCAGAGGGCGCGTTCGCTACACTGTGTTCGGGGTCAAAGGGAAGTCTCGCGGGATTACGTTCAGAGAATGAGAACACACGTGAATAGGAAGTTGCTCTGTGTGTGTGGCGAACTGTGACTATGATAAAAGACATTTTTTGCTCTTTGCAGGTAAGCAGGGAGAGTTGAAACAGTATATACTTTTTTAAAGTGATTTGCCAACCATGGACATCAGGTCTTTTTTTTAAAAAGAGAAAAGCCCAGTTGAGAGAAAACAACTGAAGACAGTTTTACAATGATATCATATGTCATATAACTTTGGATAATAATACAATAATTTGCTCTGGTTGATGTATAAATGAAGGACAAAAGAGAGAGATGATAGATAGAGAGAAAAATGCCAGCATGAGCATTTTAGAACACACTTACCCTAGTTTGTGTACTTTTTTTTAAAAAAAAGATGAGGTTAAATGATGATGTCATGTTTAAATGTTGTACAAATAGAAACAGCTAAAACACCTTACCTGGTGATATTGTGGTTTCAGCCCACCACAATGCAGATATGACCCTTTACCTGTTTTATATCCAGAACAAAGGTACAAATAACCTTATGATTGTGTGGAATATATTGGTGTGTCAATTTTTACAATAATATTTTTTTGTGGCCCTGGTTGATCTTTGTGTGTTCGTACAAAGAGGAGAAGATAAAAGCAAGAATGAGAACAATACAGAGGTGGAACAGGAACCAGGTTAAAAGAAGAGGAAGAAGAAGATGGGATTATATTTTAAGACATATTTACTTTGGGTGAAGTAGCATTTTTAAAAACAGTTTTTCTTTATATTTTTGGTTAAATTTATGAATACATCCCTGACTGAGTCCTGGTTTAGTCCTGGTTAGAACTGGATTTGTAAGTCCTGCCCTAAATGAGTCCTGGTTAGAACTGGATTTGTAAGTCCTGCCCTAAATGAGTCCTGGTTAGAACTGGTTTTGGAAATCCTGTCCTAAATGAGTCCTGGTTAGAACTGGTTTTGGAAATCCTGTCCTAAATGAGTCCTGGTTAGAACTGGTTTTGGAAATCCTGTCCTAAATGAGTCCTGGTTAGAACTGGTTTTGGAAATCCTGTCCTAAATGAGTCCTGGTTAGAACTGGTTTTGGAAATCCTGTCCTAAATGAGTCCTGGTTAGAACTGGTTTTGGAAATCCTGTCCTAAATGAGTCCTGGTTTATAACTGGTTCTGTGAATTCTGCTCAGTGAGTCCTTGTTTAGTCCTGAGCCATGTATTGGTATTGAACTTTGAGTAAGATGTGTGACACCAAGACTGAGTTTTAACTTTCATGGCTATCCATTAATACATTACAATGAAAACATAATGTAGTGTTATGATTATTAAAGAACATGGGCATCTATCTATTTATGGACTATACTTGAGAAAACAAGCCCAGAAAACTCCAGCCAGTGACTGACTGTATTTCCAAGTGACTTCACAGAAAAACCCGCCCAGTTTCCTCTGTAGACCCCCGTACCACAGGCAAACAGTTACTCTGCTGTTTTATTCAGAGTTGCATGTTATAGTAATCGTTACTGGCAAAAAGAAACAGCGTTACTGTTCCCAGACACTAATGAAACTTAGGTAACAACAGTTTTCTAACCAGCTGGTTTACATGCTAACTAGTCAGTCATCATTAGAACAGCTTTACTCAACTTACATCATCTGTTTGGGGGAGGGAAACTCTCTGTTTTCTGTCGTTTGCTGGCTCTGGTTTGCTGGACATGAGGAACACCTGCACCTCTCCTGCTGGCAATCCGCCGCATGCTTGCATTTAGCGTGTCACATGGTGGGTTCAAATAAAAAAAAAACACATTGCCGCATGTAAATACTGAATGAAACAGTTGTAATGGCAAAAGTCCAGGGACAGACACAGATACAGGAGGAGCGGCGGACATGTACCAGGCCTCAATTACACCTGTGTATGTGTGTATGAAGGAGAATGATGGGGAGAAAAGACGCTATGAATGAACAGCATGAGTTTTCCCAGCTGGTTGGGGCTCTCCTCCGTTTGGGGGCCCCAGGAAATGGGCTTTATGCACAAATCCACCACTTCCTAACGCCAGCTCCTTTGTGTCCTGTCTTTGATTATTGGGCAAATTGATTAATCCAGGTGTGCTTGACCTCAGTAACCGTGAAGACAATGGCCAGACACACCTGGATTGATCAGTTAGACCAATAATGAAAGACAGGAGGCAAAGGAGCTGGCTTAAGTTCAGGAAGGTGGAGTTGTGCATAAAGCCCATTGCTTTTGCCTAATGGTAAGTTCGCCTCTGTGTGTCAGTGAGCTTCAGCCCTTTATTCTTTTAGCAAGTCTGTCCTGCTGCAAAACGCCTGATTCAGCCATTATTTGTTGGAAGATGCGCGGAGTGCCTTGATTTTACCCTACAAGAACCGAAATGGAGTCGGTGCTGAAAGTGGGGGATGGTTCATAGTTAGTGTGTCAGATGGTTTGATGAAGATCCAGTTTAAAGGAATAGTTCACCCTCAGAATGATTTAACTTTATTTTCCACTTACCCTGATGGTGAGCAAGACTCTGGACCACTTTTTAATATGTGAAATGCAGCTGGAGATCAGGCGGATAGCAAACAAGCTAGCTTACCGATCCAGGAGAAAAGTCGCCATATGGTTTTGACGCCGTGGAAAACGTTTGTGGGTCCATTCAGTGTAGTCTTCACCTAAATTTACTCCAGGTTTTGCTCTTCTCAGGTCACTCCCCCTCAGAAACAAATAATGGCCGCGTTTCCCAGATTAGTTAAGACACTCTTAACGCTGAGGTCCTCCTTAAGTCACTTCTTAAAGGTGCCTTGTTTGGACGTTGCGTTTCCCAGATGCGCTCTTAACTCAGTAGCTTCTTTATTTTCAGGAGCGGCCAGACCCACTCTTTCGACCCTTCTTTAACGTTCCCCCTGCTAAGGGAACAACAGGCCCATCTACTGGTCACTTTTGGAAACGACACTATTTCCCGTGAAAAAAAAGTAGAAAATGGAAATTATTAAAAATGGACCTATTCACGGATCAGTTGTTGTATTGAGTCATGTTTTCTCACTCATGTCATAATGTCAATCATCTATGATGGAAGAAAACTGTAGTTACCGAGTGAATGACAGAAAATATTGTGGTTAAGTTTAATCATTATGGCAAGATAGGCCTGTGGGTATCAACCACAGAAACAAAAACATTGCGGTAGGAATTGTACGCAAATTATACGCAATCTATGAGGACTCACGTCATATTTACGCATTTGTCAGCTGTTCATGATGAGATGCACCTGCTTCGCTCAATAAAAGCATGGCCATTTACGCATACCCGTATCAGACCCGCATCAGATGTCTGTGCAGAGAACCAAACCAAACCACCCCCTCCAGTCACCAAACCACCCCCAAACCAAACCACCCCCTCCAGTCACCAAACCACCCCCAAACCAAACCACCCCTTCCAGTCACCAAACCACCCCCTCCGGCCACACTTTGATATTGAACTATAAAACACTTCAGTACCACCCGAACCACCTATTTAGGTCCCCCGACTACCTTTCTCTGCCAACCTCAGCACAAAGGTCATGTTAAAAATCATAGGTGGCACTGGGCAGTGATTCAAAAATGGCAAACACAACCTCTCAGTGTAATATGTGGAGCATTCCCATTACTTTGCGTTTACGCAGGCCTTTGAAGAATTGGGCACGAGTGAGTGGCAGAACAAGCCATTCTTTATTAAGTCACGTCAACCATTTGCGGGATTACTGTTTGTTGAATGCACGTGCGTCATCCTGGACGCACACTTTACCCACCAGATACAGTATGTCGCCCATTTACCAAATGCTGCCATGTGGAGCTCATTTAACATAAAATGTGTGTAGGTGATTACATCCTCCAAGATTTCCCCAGACAACAGTAACCCGACAAAAAGTTTTTGAAAGTTTGGTGCATATCGTTTTTGGCTGAAGCTTGTCAGGAGTTCCAGGAGTTGATCTATTTTTTTGCGAACAAGAAAATGTTACCCTTTTTCAGTGTTTCAATCACCTAGCCACCGTTTCCCGATTCTACTACTGAGCATCGATATGACACACACGCACGTTTCAGGAATCCTCTTGGTGGGGTTCCCTTCAGCCATTACGTCAACAAATAGCGTCAGAATGACCATTATTTATAGGGCATCTGTAAATTTCCAATCGCCTACACCTGTTTAGCACAATTTGGCCAATTACACAATATACAATGAGCTTTTCAATGAATATTTGCAATCACTGGTAATCACATGCATATTTTTAACAGTTTGTCTTCTTGCACAAACACATAAACGTATAAATGGGCTCAATATCAGCGTCGGAAAATAACCTCCACACTAAATGAATGGTGTTGATCGATATACCTGACCTCGATTGCTTTTTTTTTCAGCACCCCCCGGAAGTGGATAGCTTCTGTTAGGACCTTCTAAAGATGTAACGTAGCCAAGACGTTTCTCAGGAAATAAGAACGCGTGAAAGAAGCAATCTGGGAAACGGGCGTATCTTTGCGATCCTTTGTTGGGAAGAGCTTCCTTGAGGCCTTCTTTAATCCAAAGAAGAATCTTAACTGGGAAACGCGGCCAATATCTCCAGGGCTCTGAAGCAGCTGCTTCCCTCGCCGTATCCACTGTTTCCCCATATACAAGCCTAGCTGTGCCCAAAATACTAATACCACACAGAGATCGCATTTGGCAACCCGCAATGGTGGCGTGTATTGGCTTATAGACGTAAATAAAATGCCATTATCGAACCGTAAAAAATTATTTTATAATTATTTTTAGGCTAAATGTAATTTTTCTAGGAAATGTTGTACTTTCATTGATTTACCCCCCCCCCCCCCCCCCCAAACGACCTGTGGAGGTATTATTTTTCTAAATATAGCTTTTTAAAAAAAATGTTCCATATTCAACCTTTGAGCTAGCTGACCTGTTACATGCCAGTTACTTAACTGTTAGGACTAAACATGGATATGTGTTCAAGGCTAACTGTAAGGGATTTATTAGTAATAATTAATACCCTTAATGTGTTTATTTGCCGAACGAATGTTCTTGTTTTTTTTTTTTATAGACCACACTCACTTCCATCCAGCATTCACCTTAACTAACCTGGATGTCCTCACCTGTAAGCCTGTCGTTTGTTGCATTACTGTGCTGCTGTGATTAAGAGTGACCAGTAAAGACAGTTAACCTGTGTGTTCTGACCGACACCCCATGGTGAACATCAAACCTCCTTACCAACGCCTAAACAGTCTTACATGAACATCACCCTGATAGGCCAAATTTTTCCATATAACTCCATACAAATGGCCCGAGTGTTTGGTAAAAAAAATTACAAGAAAGGATCTCAATGAGTTCTATAATGTTTCGAAAGTTGATCCAGATCCAGAGAAAGTTCTGGTTATTATGATCCAGAACACACAAGAATAAGGGAGTCAAGCTGCTTGGCCGAGGTCTGCACCCTCCGAGTGCTTTTCTAGTTTTTTTAATTTCATTTGAAGCACAATTCAAAATCAGCGTCACAGTTTTCATAGAATTTATATTTATCATGACTTTTGTCAATTTCAATTTGCTCAACTGACAGCTGATTTTTTTTTTCCTTCTTTAATTGGAGGGTATGAATCATATTGAGGATGACTATATAGATAAATAAATGGATAAATACACCCTGTTTAAATGAGTAAAACTACAAATTAAATTAAATGATTTTTTTAATACATTAAATAAGAATCTATGAGGAAATTTTAATTAAATTAAAATAACAGATTAAGTAAAAAAAAAATGCTATAATGCTCTTGACACGTAACCTGGTGACTCAGCTGATGGAGACCAGCTGAAATGATGTCAGTGTGCATCACCTGCAGGGAAGAGTCTCATAACTGACACGGGAACTATTTTTAGGTTAATCCTCATCTTGTTATCTCAGTTCAGGGATTACCGTGCTACATGTAAACATGCTTCAAATGAGAACAAATCAGTGACACAAGTTCACACGACTTTATAAGCAATAATGTGTTGAAGCAGCAGGTAAAGATGGACGGAGCACGATGAGACAGTAAGGACAAGAAGCCAGACCAGGAAGAAGGGATGGAGCTGGAACAGGGCGGGGTCTCTTAATCCAGAAGGATCCTGCGAGTCCCAGTCCAGATTAATCTTCCAGCTCTTCTGTGTCCGAGGCTCAGACGTAGACGAGGAGTCTGAAGTCAGTTTCTGGATCATATCGTCTTAGAAACAGAACGTTTTTTCCTTTTGCTTCTGCAGAATCATTGTTCATTAAAACTCCCAAAACAGGCCGAAGCTGAGAGACATGGCGCTGCTGAGGTCAGGCTGGCTGTGGAGACAGAGTGAGTACTTCTTCTTTTTATAATGACAATGCAAACGCAGGATCAGCTACTATTCATCTACTGCTATTAAAGTGTTTTATTATGTTTTAAATGGATGTAAAAACCAAACAGGTTTCAGCATCTGAGTAGAGTTTACAAGAAAATGCAGTAAAATCAAAATCAATGTGAAAAGGACACCCATTCTTATTTAAATTTTGTTGTTTTTGTCAATTTCTGATGTTATTATTTTATCTTTTATGCTCAGGAAGCAGTTAATAATAAAGAGATAGTTTGGGGGAGTGGGTGGCCTAGTGGTAGAGTCGGGGCTTTGGCGCGGAGGACCCGGGTTCGAGTCCCCGACACGACCCTAGGTAAACACTTGGACCCTAGCAAATCCTAACCCTCCAAATCTCCCGCGCCAAGCAGCCCCCTCTCTAACCAGACAGGGAAACAAGCCAATTTCCCCTCGGGACAACCAGAAACAAAAAAAAAAAAAAAAAAAAAAAAAATAACTAGCCAGATGAGGAATGACTGCGAGCCCTGGACTGTAAAACCTCTAGGTGACCTGTGATGTCATTTCTGTCATTATTTCAGTCAAATAAGCAGAAAAAAACAACACTGATTACTTAAATATAAGAAATCATTTTAAAAGAAATGAACTTTTTCCTTTTAAAAAAGGGGAAAAAATTCCTTTAAAAAAAGGAAAATTTACATAACTTTGGTCCACTAAAAGTAAATCATCAAATCTTTTTTTTTTTTTTTTTTGTGTGTGTGTGTGTGTCTGTGTGTGGTGTGTTTGCAGGTTCCCACTTTTAAAAAGGTCAAATAATTGTAAGTCTTTGGATTTAGATAAAACCTGTTATTACTGTAATATTAAACACCAATAGAAACTTCCTGTCTTCCTGCAACCAACACTGTGTTTATTTATGAAAGAATGAATGAAAAATACTTTATTATTTAATATTTATTATTTATTTATCTGCATTCATTTACATCTGTAGCTGAAACATCCCCATATTTTACCCCCGTTTACTCAAACTACTAATCAAATAAAACATGATATATGAAAAATCTAAAAGGAAACATAGAGATGATGGATGCTAATTTATGAGGTAGTATCTATCTATCTATCTATCTATCTATATATATATATATATATATTGTGGGAACTGCCCATCTTGTATTAATGATTCAGGCTTTTGCATAAATTCAGCTTATTTTTATATTAATTTGAAACTAGACATCTGGAGTGTTCTGAAAGAAAAACCTGCACCTGTTACGAAACTTCAGCCGGTGAAGTTATAATCTCATTAATTGTCCTTGGCCATGTCTCTTAAGTGGCTTATCAAGGATCGTTGATGGGGATGTGTCTGTTGGGGGAAAAAACAACATCCAAAAGCACAACTACAGAAAAAAATATACCAATTACTAGACTTAATGAGAAGATGCAAAACTTATATATATATATATATATATATATGTATATATATATAATAAAAGAAAATCTCAGAATGGTTGCAGAAATAACTTGGATCTGACAAAAGTAATAAATAAAAATTCTATGAAAATTAACTGATGAAAGTGAGACGTTGCTCTTCAACGGAATTATTTTAGAAAATAAACTCATTAAACAGCCCTGGACAAAAATGATGGTTTTCCGAGAAAAGACTGAAAATAATGTGGCCAAAGGGACATAATATATGTGTAATAATAATAATAATATTATAATATTTTAATATATGGAGGGTAAAAACTGAATCCAAGTAAGTTTATATCTGTATTAGAGATGTCTAATATTATCGGCCTACTGATATCTGCATTCAAATGTGATGTCGGAAAATATCTGTATTGGTTTCTTCTTTATAAATGACAAAAAAAAAAAAAAATGTGGCCATGCATCACTAAGGGTGTAAGAAAATATCTATAAATATCACAAATCTTGTGTTGCCATATTGAATAGATATTAAAAAGATGCTGTATCAATATTTTACTAACTAAATCCCGTGAGATCTCGTTCTTTTACAAAATCTTGCAACATCTTGTTCCATTAGTCCAGCATGTATAAAAGTCCCTGTTATTCTGGAAGAACTTCATATCCCAGCATTCCTTTCAGCGTCATGTGACTACGGTGCAGCTGCTGCTGCTACAGACTGACTTGCTTTGAAGCTGCTTATAATATGTCTGGTTTTAAGTTGTTGGTTAAGTTACCAAGTTGTCAGAAACATTAGAATTAGCCACATGTTGACTGGTTGCACCGATTGGTATTGGTTTTTATCGGATATCAGAAATTAGGAGTTGGACAATATCGGTGTATCAGATATCAGTAAAAAAAAAAGAAAAAAGAAGCCAATACTGTGCATTCCTAATCTGTATTATTGCTTTTAAACACCTGAAAATAAAGAGGAATATTGGGAATATTGTACTTTTCCAAACCTTCAAAGACAACAGGAAAGTTGGTCTCTGACGTGTTCTCCTCTCCAGCTGCCATCCTGAAACGCTGGAAGCTGAACTGGTGTGACCTCTGGGTGGACGGGAGTCTTTGCTTCTACAAGAGCGACAGCAGGCGAGAGCTGGAGCAACGCATCAGTCTGAAGAGGACGTGCATCGACGTGCAGTCCGGCCTGGAATGTGGAGGTACAGATTCAGCAGCTCGCATCACACGTCCAGCAGAGGTTGGTCCAGAAAGGAAAAAGCCTGTCCAGCTAAAACAGACTAAACCAGCTGAATTTAATCAGCACGGCTCTCTGCAGGTAGAGGAGCTCGTTCGTGAGAACACCTGTTCTACATGCAGATCCATAAACAATGCAGGGTTTTTGCTTTCTGGTACCTGGATGGTCCACCGCTGGTTATCCAGTCGGTCAACAAGATAGAACGGTCTATGTCAGCAACAGCCACAATTACTGAACAGAGGGAACACATAAAAAGCAACAGTAGAATACTAATAAATACAAAGAAAGTTATAAATAGGTTCAGATTAAGATATTTATTAGTTTAAAAAACTTGGAGAGACAAATGGTTTAACCCAAGGAAGAGCCACAGCAATGAAAAGGCATCTGCACGAACTCAGCAGCCACTATGTAATGGACTTTTACCTGGTTCCCCAGAGTCAATCAATCAATCAATCAAACTTTATTTATACAGCACTTTTCCCACAAAAGTAATTAAAAGTGCTTAAAAACTTGAGCAGGTGCAAACATTTTGAGCATAACAGGAAGCATGAAAACTAAAGGCAGCTCCAAAAAGCTCAAATTTCTCTGTTTGAGTCCAAAAATCTGAGAACAGAACCTGCCGATGTTGCTCAGGTTGTTCCTGTCCTTGATAGAAAGTCCACAAAGGAGGAGTTACAGGAAAAACTGTAAACTGCTTTAAACTGGCTCATATGTGGAAATAATGGAACATCACTGAATACTGCCACGTATGAGGAGTCATCTGGATGACAATTAATAGTCATTAATATTACTATGAATATTTTAACCACTAAATACAACTTATATTGATGCTCAGTCTTACTTGTGACAAGTAACTCCCAGTTAGCTGCTTTCGATGCTCCGCCGATCACAACACGCAAACGCTGCACAGCTCTGGTATCGTTCATCCACGGTGGCTGCTCGCTGAGCTGCGACCAGTTCACGATGGTGACGACATTTCTCGCCCTCGAGTGGTCAATGCTGCTTCTACTCTTTATTTTTATGGAGTAAAAGAGCAAACAAAAGGTGAATACTGAACTGTTATGCGTGAGTCCGTGTGTTTTAGCAACATAATGGTCATCGTTTCATTGTTGGTTTTGTAGTTCATTAATTTTTTTAATTAAAATGATGATTTATTCATTCCATTATGTGTATTATTACCTTTTAAAAGACATTTATGTCGGGAAAGACGAGAGAAAAAGTCTTCTAATTCAAAACTCCGGGCTGAGCCCAGGTTGTCCTCAAAGGCTGGTCGTTGCCCACGTGAGCACTGAAGTCCCCCAGCAGAACGATGGAGTCCCGGAAGGAGCGCTTTCCAACACGCCGTCCAAGGACTCCAGAAAGGGGGGGTACTCTGAACTGCTGTTCGGTGCATAGGCACAAACAACAGTCAGGAGGTGGAGGGAGGCTACCCTGTCGTTGGTAAACACCAACGTGCCTCTCACTGGGAGCAACTCCAGAGTGGAACAAGGTCCAGCCCCCCTGGAGGACGGTGTTCCCAGAGCCCGAGCCGTGCGTCGAGGTGAATCCAACGATATCTAGTCTGAACCGCACAGCCTCACGCACCAACTCAGGATCCTTCCCAACCACAGAGGCGACGTTTCACGTCCCTAGAGCTAGCTGCTGCAGCTGGGGGTCAGACCGCCCCCGCCCTGGCCCAACTCACACTGCACCCGACCCCTATCCCAGAGGAAAATAACTTTGGAAAGATCTCATTAAGGTCTCATTTACTTCTCCTAGACAAATGTGAGATCCACGTGAGAGCTAAATGACACAACGGCTCATTTCTCCTGTTTCTCAACATCGTCTCCAGATAGAAAAGTTGCACAAAATCTCAACCTGGTCTCACTTCCAGTTCCAAATCTCAATCGTTTCTCAAATAATTCTCAAGATGTCTCCATTAAATCGCACCGTGAAAGCAGCAGGGAAGATCGTCTGTGTCCCCCTCCCCTCTCTATCGGACATTTACCACTCCCGCCTCACCTGCAGAGCCACCGGGATCGTAGGTGACCCCACCCACCCCGCCCACAGTGTCTTCACCCTGCTGCCGTCAGGGAGGAGGCTGCAGAGTCTCCGGACCAGAACCAGCAGGTTCAGAGACGGCTTCTTCCACCCCGACTCAGCCTGCTCACAATCTCACCTACCTCAGGACTGCACACGTCACTTTATCATCACCATGGCAACAGTTCAGTACTGCAGAACATTGTACTGAATGGTACTAATACATATTGCACTACTGCATCCATCAGGACTGCTGCTCAGTTAAAGGAGTGATGACATAGCAGTTAAAAACTAGTTCATGTTGTTGGCATTTCTGCATATGTAAATGCTCCAAAGAAAAAAACGGCATTTTTTACAGCGGAGTATTGTTTTGAAACGCCAGACCTCACTTCCTCAGTAATACAGTTGGGTCCGGTGATGATATGGAGCTTTACCCGGAGACCACGTTGACTTCATTTTGATTGGCTACATCTTATTTGGCTATGACCTTATTTGGAGAATCTAGGTCAAGTTGCGGTCGGAGTTTGCTAAAGGCTAACTGCTAGCAACATGGGCACTTTAGACAGTGTGAGCTACGTTTATCAGACAAGACAGCATTTAGAAAATAAATAAACTTACAGGTAATGACAAGGTTGTGGCCCCCTCCCTCAGTGTTGCTGCAGAAGTTTTCTTTTAAATCCATTTGTTTGAAAATCCAGACCTGACTGCACAGAAGTTACTACTAGCTCCATACATGCAGCTGAATCAGACAGGGAGGGGAGGGGGGAGCGGACGGTTCATAAACCGTTAGGAGAGAGAGGGGGGCGCTGTTTACTTGATAGTGTGCTCTTATTGGAGCAATTAAATTACGTAGAATGATAGAACTACGTAGAATGATAGCCTGCTGTCTGATTCAACTGTTTCTGAGCAAAGAGACAAAGCTGACAGACCATAAACAGGAACTTTGATTCTCACTCTGGACATTCACATGGCCTCATCAGTGCACAACAGATCATATTATACACCCAAAACCCCAGAAAAGTGAAATTTGATGTCATGGCACCTTTAACTTTACTACATGCATTATTTGCCCTATTGCCACTGGCAGATTCTTATATTTTATATTTTATATTTTTTATCTTTTTGTGTTTTTATCTTATAGTTTATTGTATTTTATTGAATGCAACGTGGGGTCGAGAAGAAATGTAATTTCATCTGTGCCATATGTCACATACGGCCCACATTCAAGTTGAGTTGAGTTAAGTCTCAAATAAAACTATTTCTCCTGGTTTTGTTCCTCCTAATTTTAGGAGAAACAAATCACATACACGATTTGAAACCTGAATGAGGCTGGGATGAGATCTCCTTTTTGTTTCCTGAGATGCAAAAGAGAAAGCTTTGAGAAGTAAAATTTTCACCCCACTAGCAGGTGGTGGGTTCACGGGAAGGGGGGCCTACTGTACGTCATCCTTTCGGGCTCAGCCCGACCGGGCCCCATGAGCAGAAACCAGGGGCTCGCCTCCGTGCCCCAACTCCAGGCCTGGGTTCAGAGGGGGTCCCTGGTGACCTGCATCTGGGCAGGGACACGTGGCTCCAATACTGTATCTCTCCATAAGGGTGTTTGGGCTGCGCTTTGTCTGGTTCCTCCCCTAATAACCTGTTTGCCATGGGTGACCCTACCAGGGGCATGATCTAGCCCCCGACAACATAGCCTCTAGGATCTTCAGAACACGCAAACCCCTCCACCACGATAAGGTGGCAGCCCAAGGAGGGGATTTTTTTGTTGTTGTTGTTTTTTAAATTTTTAAAGATTTTTTTTTGTTAATTTTTAAATGATTTTTATATAGATTTTTTAATGATTTTTATATAGATTTTTAATTTTTTATTTATTAAATGATTTTTATATAGATTTTTAATATTTATTTTTTAAATGATTTTTATTTAGATATTTAATTTTTAAATTTTGAGATAATTTATATATAGATTTTTCATTTTTAATTTATAAAATGATTTTTATATAGATTTTTTAATGATTTTTATATAGTTTTTAAATGTTTTATTTATTAATGATTTTTATAATTTTTTATGTTTTATAATTTAATATTTATTTTTTAATGATTTTTATTTAGATATTTAATTTTTAAATTTTAGTAATTTATATAAGTTTTAATTTTATTTATAATTTTTTATATATTTTTAATATTTATTTTTTAAATGATTTTTATCTTGATATTTAATTTTTACATTTTTAGATAATTTATATATAGATTTTTAATTTTTAATTTATTAAATGATTTTTATATAGATTTTTAAAAATCTTTAAAAATAATTTTTATATAGATTTTTAATTTTTAATTTATTAAATGATTTTTTTTATAGATTTTTAATTTTTCTAATGATTTTTATATAGATTTTTTAAATTATTTTTAATGATTTTTGTATATATCTGTATCTATATACGTTTAGTTTTTTATTAGTTATATTTAGTTCTTCTGTATGTTGTTGTGTATGTTGTGTAAGTTTCCTCGGGCCAGTTGTTTCTTCTTATGGACTCTTCTTCTTGTGGAGACGAAGTTTTGGTTTTGGCTCTGCAAAGAGTGAACATCTGCTATTTTAAAGAAACAGGATCTCAGGATACATGTACTGTTCTTGGAAAAATTCATGGGTTAGTTCAGGTTCACCAATTTCCACAATGAAGTCGTTGTTCTCCTTATTTTTGTGTGGTTGTTCATTCTGAGTGGTATTTCTTACTGGTGTCTCAGAGGCCTCCTGTGGTCGATTTATCATGTTCAAAATCAGCTTTATAGGACTGCTTACCACGTCTGCGCATGTCTGGATAAGTCCACCCATTAAACGGAGCCCTATGCCGGGTATGTTAAACCAGCTTGTTGATACAGGTAATTCTGTGTCACCTTCCTCCTCTAATATAGAGCATTCCTCCGGTTCAGGCTCAACAACTGAAGAAGTGATTTTATCTGAACTGACAAAATTCTCAGGAAAGATTTCTGATTCTTCAGCAACTTCCTGGATTTCTTCAGGTTGACTCCTTTCCACAGTGGATTTGAAGCTCTTTGTATTTTTTTGCTGCTTTTCCTTTGTGATTTCTCTTGCTGGTTTCTCAGAAATCTGTTGTGGTTCTGAGACCAGTTCTGTCACACAGTCCTCTACCAATTCAGAGTTTTCCCCTGGTTCAGGCTCAATAACTGAAGAAGTGATTTGATCTGAATAAACAGAATTCTCAGGAAAGATTTCTGTCTCTTCAGTAACTTCTTCAGGTTGACTCCTTTCCACCGTGGATTTGAAACTCTTCTCCTCCTCGTGTTGCTTTTTGTTTGTGGTTTCTGTTACTGGTTTCTCAGAGACCTCCTGTGGGATTGGGACCAGTTCAGGAAGGATTTTTGTTTCTTCTGCAAGTTCCTGGATGACTTGAGGTTCAGTGATTTCAGCAGCAGATTCATGTATTTCCTTCTGTTCTTCAAGAACCTCCTCTAGTTCTAGGACCAGTTCGGTCACAGATTCAAAGTGTTTATCTGGGTCTGGCTCTGCTAAGAGGGACAACTTGTTATTTAAAACAAACATGTGTGGGGAATTAGTTTCCTTTTCTTCGATAAGTTCCTTTATTTCTACAGGTTGACTGATTTCCACAGTGGATTTTAAACTCCTCTTGGCTTTGTGTTTCTTCTTCTTCGTGGTTTTGGTTACATATTCATTCACTAATTCAGAGCGTTCTTTTAGTTCTGGGTCCATAATTGAGGACGTGATGTTATTTGAATTAACAGAACTTTCAGGAAGGATTTCTGTTTCTTCTGCAAGTTCCTGGATGACTTGAGGTTCAGTGATTTCAGCAGCAGATTCATGTATTTCCTTCTGTTCTTCAAGAACCTTCTGTGGTTCTAGGACCAGTTCTGTAATACGATCATCCACAGATTCAGAAAGTCTATCTGGTTCTTGCTCTTTCTTGATTTTTTCAGGTTGACTGATTTCCACAGTGGATTGTAAACTCTTCTTGGCTTTGTGTTTCTTCTTCTTCGTGGTTTTGGTTACATGTTCCTTCACTAATTCAGAGCGTTCTGGGTCCATAATTGAGGACGTGAAGTTATTTGAATAACCAGAACTTTCAGGAAAGATTTCTGTCTCTTCAGTAACTTCTTCAGGTTGACTCCTTTCCACAGTGGATTTCAAACTCTTCTCCTCCTCGTGTTGCTTTTTCTCAGTGGTTTCTGTGACTGGTTTCTCAGAGACTTCCTGTGGTACTGGGACCAGTTCAGGAAGGATTTTTGTTTCTTCTGCAAGTTCCTGGATGACTTGAGGTTCAGTGATTTCAGCAGCAGATTCATGTATTTCCTTCTGTTCTTCAAGAACCTTCTGTGGTTCTAGGACCAGTTCTGTAATACGATCATCCACAGATTCAGAAAGTCTATCTGGTTCTTGCTCTTTCTTGATTTTTTCAGGTTGACTGATTTCCACAGTGGATTTTAAGCTTCTCTTTGCTTTGTGTTTCTTCTTCTTCGTGGTTTTGGTTATATGTTCCTTCACTAATTCAGAGCATTTATCTGGTTCAGGTTCAGCTAAGAGTGAAAACTTGTTACGTAGAACAAACGTGTGCGGGGAACCATCCTCCTCTTTTTCCTGGATTTCAGGTTCAGTACATTTTAAGTATTTCTTATCATGTTCTTGTGTCTTCTTTGTGGTTTTTGGTTCTGGTGTTTCAGAGACCTCCTCTGGTTCTAGACCCAGTTTTGTTTCACATCCCTTCTCTGATTTGGAGCATTTTTTTGCTTTTGACTCCACAAGGGAGGTAGTGATGTTTTCTGATTCAACAGATCTCGCAGGAAAGTTTTCTGTTTCTTCAGAAACTTGCTTGATTTTTTCAGGTTGACTGATTTCCACAGTGGATTTTAAGTTGCTCCTGTCTTTCCTTTGCTTTTTCTTTGTGTTTTCTCTGACTGGTTTCTCAGAGACCTCCTTTGGTCCAGGAAGGATTTTTGTTTCTTCTGCAAGTTCCTGGATGACTTGAGGTTCGGTGATTTCAGCAGCAGATTCATGTATTTCCTTCTGTTCTTCAAGAACCTTCTGTGGTTCTAGGACCAGTTCTGTCACAGATTCAAAGTGTTTATCTTGGTCTGGCTCTGCTAAGAGGGCAAACTTGTTATTTAAAACAAACATGTGTGGGGAATTAGCTTCCTTTTCTTCTATAAGTTCCTTTATTTCTACAGGTTGACTGATTTCCACAGTGGATTTTAAACTCTTCTTGGCTTTGTGTTTCTTCTTCTTCGTGGTTTTGGTTACATATTCATTCACTAATTCAGAGTGTTCTTTTAGTTCTGGGTCCATAATTGAGGACGTGACGTTATTTGAATAAACAGAACTTTCAGGAAGGATTTTTGTTACTTCTGCAAGTTCCTGGATGACTTGAGGTTCAGTGATTTCAGCAGCAGATTCATGTATTTCCTTCTGTTCCTCAAGAAGCTTCTGTGGTTCTAGGACCAGTTCTGTAATACGATCATCCACAGATTCAGAAAGTCTATCTGGTTCTTGCTCTTTCTTGATTTCTTCAGGTTGACTGATTTCCACAGTGGATTTTAAGCTTCTCTTGGCTTTGTGTTTCTTCTTCTTCGTGGTTTTGGTTACATGTTCCTTCACTAATTCAGAGCGTTCATCTGGTTCAGGTTCAGCTAAGAGTGAAAACTTGTTACGTAGAACAAACGTGTGCGGGGAACCATCCTCCTCTTCTTTCTGGATTTCAGGTTCAGTACATTTTAAGTATTTCTTATCATGTTCTTGTGTCTTCTTTGTGGTTTTTGGTTCTGGTGTTTCAGAGACCTCCTCTGGTTCTAGGACCAGTTCGGTCACAGATTCAAAGTGTTTATCTGGGTCTGGCTCTGCTAAGAGGGCAAACTTGTTGTTTAAAACAAACATGTGTGGGGAATTAGTTTTCTTTTTTTCTATAAGCTCCTTTATTTCTACAGGTTGACTGATTTCCACAGTAGATTTTAAACTCTTCTTGGCTTTGTGTTTCTTCTTCTTCGTGGTTTTGGTCACAAAATCATTCACTAATTCAGAGCGTTCTGGGTCCATAATTGAGGACGTGACGTTATTTGAATAAACAGAACTTTCAGGAAGGATTTTGTTTCTTCTGCAAGTTCCTGGATGACTTGAGGTTCACAGATTTCAGCAGCAGATTCATGTATTTCCTTCTGTTCTTCAAGAACCTTCTGTGGTTCTAGGACCAGTTCTGTAATACGATCATCCACAGATTCAGAAAGTCTATCTGGTTTTTGCTCTTTCTTGATTTTTTTCAGGTTGACTGATTTCCACAGTGGATTTTAAGCTTCTCTTGGCTTTGTGTTTCTTCTTCTTCGTGGTTTTGGTTACATGTTCCTTCACTAATTCAGAGCGTTCTGGGTCCATAATTGAGGACGTGAAGTTATTTGAATAACCAGAACTTTCAGGAAAGATTTCTGTTTCTTCAGTAACTTCTTCAGGTTGACTCCTTTCCACAGTGGATTTCAAACTCTTCTCCTCCTCGTGTTGCTTTTTCTTAGTGGTTTCTGTGACTGGTTTCTCAGAGACTTCCTGTGGTACTGGGACCAGTTCAGGAAGGATTTTTGTTTCTTCTGCAAGTTCCTGGATGACTTGAGGTTCAGTGATTTCAGCAGCAGATTCATGTATTTCCTTCTGTTCTTCAAGAACCTTCTGTGGTTCTAGGACCAGTTCTTGTAATACGATCATCCACAGATTCAGAAAGTCTATCTGGTTCTTGCTCTTTCTTGATTTTTTTTTTCAGGATGACTGATTTCCACAGTGGATTTTAAGCTTCTCTTGGCTTTGTGTTTCTTCTTCTTCGTGGTTTTGGTTACATGTTCCTTCACTAATTCAGAGCATTTATCTGGTTCAGGTTCAGCTAAGAGTGAAAACTTGTTACGTAGAACAAACGTGTGCGGGGAACCATCCTCCCTCTTCTTCCTGGATTTTAGGTTCAGTACATTTTAAGTATTTCTTATCACGTTCTTGTGTCTTCTTTGTGGTTTTTGGTTCTGGTGTTTCAGAGACCTCCTCTGGTTCTAGGACCAGTTTTGTCACAGATTCAAAGTGTTTATCTGGGTCTGGCTCTGCTAAGAGGGCAAACTTGTTATTTAAAACAAACATGTGTGGGGAATTAGTTTCCTTTTCTTCTATAAGTTCCTTTATTTCTACAGGTTGACTGATTTCCACAGTAGATTTTAAACTCCTCTTGGCTTTGTGTTTCTTCTTCTTCGTGGTTTTGGTCACAAAATCATTCACTAATTCAGAGCGTTCTGGATCCATAATTGAGGACATGACGTTATTTGAATAAACAGAACTTTCAGGAATGATTTTTGTTTCTTCTGCAAGTTCCTGGATGACTTGAGGTTCAATGATTTCAGCAGCAGATTCATGTATTTCCTTCTGTTCCTCAAGAACCTTCTCTGGTTCTAGGACCAGTTCTGTAATACGATCATCCACTGATTCAGAAAGTCTATCTGCTTCTTGCTCCCTAATAGAGGGACAGAAGTTATCTTTGCTATTTGAGTCCTCTAGAAAGGTTTTCAGGCCTACCTGGACTTGTTTTTTCTTTGCTTCCTCTGGCGTTCCCTCTTGTCCTTCTGAAAACACCTCTGGTTCAACGGCTTCAGGTGAGGAAAGCAGTGGCTCGCAGACATTTTCATAGCTGCAAGTTGTTTCTGCTGCAGAAAACTGTGGAACAGGTTCCTCTGCAGTCATTTCAGACTGGTAGCTGACGGATTCCCTCGCAGATTTCACCTCTACGATGAGTTGTGCCTCTTTCCTTTGAAGGTACTTTTTCACATTCTCCAAACCTGTTAGCTCGCACGTCAGCTCAAGTTGGAGGGCAGTCTCTTTTTGAAGTTGTTTCTTTAACTTCTCCACCTCCTCGAGAGCTGCCGTGAGATCGTTTGCTTTTCCAGACTCACCTTTGTTCCCTTCTTTTGGAGCTGCGGTGGCCTGAGCCAGTTCTTCACCATTTCCTGTGTTCATGCTTTGCTTTCTTTCAGGGGGTTCACACACCCCCTGTCTTTTCTTTAAAGCGTATTCCATGCGTTCAACATTTATTTTGTTGAGTTCGCTGTCTGCCTCTGCTGCCATTCTCCTTTTTATCTCTCTGGAGATAAAGAAATCCTTCTTCTGGATTTTGGATTCCAGAGTGGTCACTTGGTTAGTCAGGTAGGCAATTTGTTCATGGAGAGTTGGATCTCTCATGTGGTTTGAAGAGCCATTACTCAGATGGTCAGAGTTTTTCCACTCATGCCTGGGTCTCTGCTGGGGGCGATTGTTCACATAGCGAACACCCCTTGAGTGAGACGTCCTAGCAGTGGACTCCGCGTTATTTTCCTCACTGATGTTTTCGTAAGGGTAGATAACTGTCCCATCCTGCAGGTCTTCCATGAGCTGCTCTTCTCCCATGTTACTCCAAAGTTTATCTGAAGATGTTTGGCTTTGAGTCATTTTTCTGCTTGATGCTCTGATGACGGTTCAACTTTACTGTAAACTGAAAGACTGTTGGCTTGAAGATGCTTTTCTAATCGCAGTACGATCTCTGTACGTGTGCTCAGATCTAAGACTAAGAACTGAATAAAGAATCTGGTCATGCAGTCTGTCCTTTGAAGTGTCCTTTCATTGCTGTCATGGCAACCAGTTGGTGACATCACTGAATATATGACATAAGTGCCTTGGGCCCCTCCCACTGAATAGAATGTTCTTGCATCACCATAGCAACCAGTTCCACAGCTGATCCTTTTTTGTGTTTTTGCATATTCCAAGCGCTGTTGTGAATGTATGGTGGCCATTAGTGGCCAAAATTCTCCTAGACACAAAGACTGTTTAATCTGTGAGTGATCCAGTGGTTTTAGGTGTAACTATGACTGGAGTACGAGTAACTACTTTTAGTGTCTTTTAACCCAGAAAAACCCACAACTAGAAATAAAGTACCAATTTTATTTTATTTTTTTTTTTCTTGCTAGATGTTGTTCCAGGAGGCCTTTGAAGCATAAAATAATTCATTTTAATTATGGAAATGTTGTAATGGTACAACAATGGGCCTTGATGAAAGCAGAATTCCTGTATTTCTGCTGACACTGACTGAACAAATATAAACTATTTTTAAGGATTCATTTGCAGGTTTGACTGTTTATTAAGCCCCATAATCATATATATCATGATTAATAATCACATCATAGTCATATTGTTATGAAAATGGATTTATTAATTGAACAGATCTGTCAATATATGACAATATTATTGACTAAATTTATTAGCAGAAGGTTTTGGTTTGGGGACCTCGTCACATCAGGATGGACTCTAATGAAAAAAGCTCCTGGATGAATTTAGCCTCTTCCAGTCTCTATCAGTTGCCGTGATCGTCATGGTAACAGCTCCATCATGGCCATTCCTGCTTCATCCTCCTTTTACTTCTCTGAAAAGTGTCCAATCATGTCTGTCATCCACTGGAGGGGTCTGCTGACTTCCTGGGTGGGGGACTTGCATCATTTGATGATGGTCTCTTCTGAGGATCTACAGGACAACAATCCTGATCCACCTCCACAACCCTGGCTGGCTGGACGATGATGCTCTACAGAAAGAAACATGAACAATGCAACCCCCCCAGAAATGTTCATCAGGCCCATCTTCAGGTACAAAGCCTTGAATAGGAAACCACAGACACCCCCACTCACGCCTTCCTGGAACAATCCAGAACATTCACCCTGACTGTTTCCTGCTGCAGCAGTAACTTGGAGAAACACTTAAACTGACTGTCCACTGGGTGCATGAGCGCAGCCTCACCACCGGGTGGAGATAAGTAGACCGCTCCGCCCCCTCTTCACCCGAGTGTCCAGGATAAGGGGCCGCAATTCCGATGACACACCTACGAAGTTGATCATCGAGCTGCGGCCTAAGGTGTCCTGATGCCAGGTGTACATGTGGACACTCCTATGTCTGAATATGGTTGTTATGGACAATCCGTGATGAGCACAGACGTCCAGCAACAAAACACCATCCGGGTTCAGATCGGGGGGGTTTCCTCCCAATCACGCCCCTCCAAGTGTCACTGTCGTTGGCAGTGATGTCGCCCGCCGATTTTCCCGGGGCTTCAGCCCTGGATGTTTTGAGTCTATTCCCCGGTGTGCATTTACTGTTTAACCACCTTCTCCTGAAAAAAAAATCTGATGAAAATCCAGATGACCCAACTTTCCACCAGCACTTAAACGCACCATGAATGCACGAAGCTCCAGCCTAGCTTCCGTTGGTGTGGTGTGACATCGTGAGTGAGCATGTCTGTGAATTCCAATTAGCCCCCCATCATTTGACGCCAGACAAAGGCTAAAGTAAGTTTGTCAGCTCCATGTGCGCATGTGCACCTGGTTCAACTCCGGGCTAAGCCCAGGTTGTCCTCAAAGGCTGGAGACACCCCTGGCCCAGAGTACGTCAGTTGTCAATCATTTTCCCTGCAGCCGGAATGTGCCCATTTTAGTATTTTCCGGGAGTGACGACACACGTGACACGGCAAGATGGCGACAGTAAGACACGCCCAACTGGCTTCACATTTCAGGAGCCGAAGTCACGCCCCTTTACTTCCGCATCATGGGACTTAAGAGACGAAAAAATATGAATGGAAGTCAATGAGGAGAAAATAATTATCTTCTGGTCCCAGTCGTTCTTTGTCCTGGATTCCAGATATGTTGGTTATGCAACAAAAAGTTTTGGTGCAAAAACAGAAGAAAATACCGCAAAGATTTTAGATAATTTCAGGATTTACTTTAAGCATTTGTGTGGACTACAGCTCTCGTCGCAACCGACATGCGTCACCAGCTGCAGGAGTACGCTACTGTTGTGATTTTACTCCCGCACGTCACCGCTTTTTACTTTATTTTTTTCGAGAACATGAGAAAGATCATGAACAGAGGTGAAAATCGTTTTAAGTCAGGAAATGTTGAGTCTTTCCCATACGCCGATGGAACGATGTCCAGTCTCGTTCACGCCCGTCGCATGGAACAACGTCATTACTTGCGGCGAGAGGAGTAGTCCACAAAGCAGCTTCAAGTAAATCCTGAAATTATTGAAAATCTTCGCAGTATTTTATTTTTTCTTTTGCACGAAAAATTTTCATTTAAATCCACAACCAACATATCTGGAATCCAGGACAGAGAACGACTGGGACCAGAAGATAATTATTTTCTCCCCATGATGCGGAAGTAGAGGGGTGTGACTTGGGCTCCCTATTCAGACGAGACTGGATACTACGTCAATATTTTCCACAGTCTTTGATCTAGACCCTCGTGGGAAAGATTGACAGTACTTTCAGCCAATCAGAGCCAGCAGAAGGCAGTCATTCAACATTGGCTGGTACCTGTATCGGTGAATTGTAAAACATTCTTCTGGGTCCTAAAGCCCTGTGGCTGGGCCCCAAGTGTTTTTGTGTTGACACAGAGATTATTTTGAAACAGCCAGGTGTGGGTTTACTGGTAAAAAAATAGTTTTCACGGAGAAACAGTAAAGGAAAGAGAAATCTTAAACACTAGTTTGTGGCTGAGCAGTTTCTGCTGTTGCTGCTTATTGGCTTCTCCCTCTGTAAGGCTTTGGTGTAGAGGACTGTGGAGCACATGTTTGGATGGATTCTACAGAGTCTCTGCTTTCATTTGATATGCATTTTGTGTGGGTTTGAATCGGGGTTGTGGCTGTACATACAGAAATGGTGTATATAGGATGCCGTGTATTCATGTTTTACAGTTTTTATTTCATTTAGATATAACGTTAGTTGTGTTTTGCACATTTCAAAAAGGTTTGTGCTGGCTTGTAGCCTAGCTTCTGCAGTTTAATTTGATGCACATTGCAGTAATCTCTGTCATTGATGCATCGTTTATTACCATTGTTGTTGAGTAACAAACACAAGGGACCTTATTAGGTCCCTCTCGGGTTCAATGAGGTCATGAAGCCTTGACGCTTTCCCTTAAATGCGTCACATATTGACAGTAAGTTAATGGAGCTCTTGTTGACCCGACTGATTGTTTCCAGCAGGGAGTTGATCTGTTGACACAGCAAACGTGTCACGTTTGACTCGTTTCATGAGGCTTAAGTTTTCCCATCCCTAGGTCGACCCCATCCTTAATCGTCTTTTTCAAGAAGGTTGTGACTGGGTTTTGTATCTGAATGTAGGCCATTTTCAACATGTTCTTTTTAAAAAAATACTCCTTTAAAGGAATAGTACACCCACAGAATGTATGTAATTTTATTTTCCACTTACCCTCATGGTGAGCAAGACACTGGAGCACTTTTTTAATATGTCAAATGCAGCTGGCGATTACAAAGGCTTCTCCTTTTCCCCCAACTTTCATATAATGGAGTTCGCCGGGGCCCGAGCCAAAAAAAGTCCATAAAAGTCCACAAAAACTTGTCAATATTCCTCCATACTGCTCATCCGATGTAATCCAAGTGTCCTGAGTGGGTAGCATCCATATTTTACTCGAAACGACATCATTTAGTATGCAATAAGTCCGCAGGGGAGCGGTATGTTTGAAAAGACGAGTTCGTTTTCAGAGCGGATGGACTTAACTGCTCATGTTCCGTAATTCAAGTCTGAAAACGGCTTTAGTGTGATCGTTATTATAAGTAGGTCATTCAGCAAAAGCTTAAATGGCCAGGGCTGCACCTACCACAGCTTTCAATTTGATAATGGCTTTTTTAAAAAATAAATATCGATATTGATTGATACAGATTTTTTTTACCGATAGTCTTTTTTTCTGTATCATCCAGCCCTAGCAGGAATCACCTAAAACCTGCAGTAAGGCAGCCCTCCAGTACCGGGGTTTCTCAACCTTGTCATGAAAAGTCCAACAGACAGTAGCAATCCAGAACACTGCTGATCCAGTCCTCACTAAGACCAGGAACCTGGATTATGGAACTCCAGTCCTCACTAAGACCAGGAACCTGGATTATAGAACTCCAGCCCTCACTAAGACCAGGAACCTGGATTATAGAACTCCAGTCCTCACTAAGACCAGGAACCTGGATTAGAGGAACTCCAGTCCTCACTAAGACCAGGAACCTGGATTATAGAACTCCAGTCCTCACTAAGACCAGGAACCTGGATTATAGAACTCCAGTCCTCACTAAGACCAGGAACCTGGATTAGAGGAACTCCAGTCCTCACTAAGACCAGGAACCTGGATTATAGAACTCCAGTCCTCACTAAGACCAGGAACCTGGATTATAGAACTCAGTCCTCACTAAGACCAGGAACCTGGATTAGAGGAACTCAGTCCTCACTAAGACCAGGAACCTGGATTATAGAACTCCAGTCCTCACTAAGACCAGGAACCTGGATTATGGAACTCCAGTCCTCACTAAGACCAGGAACCTGGATTATGGAACTCCAGTCCTCACTAAGACCAGGAACCTGGATTATGGAACTCCAGTCCTCACCAAGACCAGGAACCTGGATTATGGAACTGCAGTCCTCACTAAGACCAGAAACCTGGATTATAGAACTCTCAGTCCTCACTAAGACCAGGAACCTGGATTATAGAACTCCAGTCCTCACTAAGACCAGGAACCTGGATTATAGAACTCCAGTCCTCACTAAGACCAGGAACCTGGATTATAGAACTCCAGTCCTCACTAAGACCAGGAACCTGGATTA